>SZWC01015199.1:15185-46012 GCA_023375785.1 Penium margaritaceum
TAGGTCACTACCCCTTGGGTAGAACCGACCATAAACTACCAACTGGGTATTTGTACACCCAAACAGGTAATCTGGGTAAGTCGGGTATTATCCCAAATACAAATATCTGCCAGGTCAGGATTTCCCCTTTTGCTGATTGGTTTGTAGTTAGCCTTAGTGGAAGAGGATGGACCGTCCAGGTCCATCCGATGACATCAGCACGACAGGAAAATATCCTGCAACATCCTGCCCTATGACGATACGTTGGTCGGTGGGACGCGCTCCGGCGCCCACCCCGTGGGATTTTACCCACTGGTTGAGCCGTCGAGGCAAACCATTCCGTTCTGAGGGCTTCCGTTTACTAGCCTACCCTTCTACTTTTCCGGTTTGTTACAGACATCAGTGCGTTTTTTTAACCCTTATGGCACCCGCAATGCAGACATGTGACACTCCGACACATGTGCGGAAACCACCTCAACAGATTGTTCATTGCAATGACTTTTGGAGAAAAGATCCAAATAGGATACTGTGAGGATTGAGTCTTGTAACGTGGCAAGACGGATTGGTAGAAGCTCCACGAATTTTCTGGCACGGGGAATAAATCATTGTGCCAAACTCGGGAGATCTTTGAGCGAATATAATCTCCCAGTTCCACAACCCATCGGTGGCAGCCTATGTGGGATCGTGCAAGAGGGGATATGCGCTCTCTGGCCACCACTGGTGGCCAAGATAGAGTGTCATTTTTTATCAGTATTACACAAATTTGAAAAATAGCTCGTAAGAAATTCTATGAGCTCACTATTTCAAGGTTAGAAATCCCTTGCTTTGGTCCCATAGAAAGGGGTACAATTTAAAGCAAAATATGCCTCTAGATACTATAAATATTGTCCTCTCACATTTTAGGGTCATTGTTGATGACTGTCTGTCAGTGTAGTAGGAATGACACCCTTTTTGTGGACTCATATCGCCATTCTCCAAGCTGCGATGATGAACTAGAACAAGAGTAGGAGTTGCAATTGCTGTGGACACACATTACCACATGCAACATTTATCACCCTCACCAACATGGGACACTCAATGCTATTTAACTAGATTTATGGTCGTCTTCTTCAACCAGGGATGTTCTCCCTCACTCTTTCAAGCTCTCTCACGTTCTCCCTTGCCTGGTTCTACTAGTGCCAAGCGTTAGAGTAGTGGGCGACGTCTTTGCATAAAAAAATTGGCTGGAGTAGTGAAATTCCCCTGGTCTGCACCATACATCAAGGGAATGAAATGGCTCTATTTATTGTGAATGATCCGTGCCCCCAATTTGGAACTTTGATTCAGCATTTCCCTAGTCAAAGAATTTATCTGTAATGTGATCTCGGTAAGTAGTCGCGATGGTTAAACTCGGGGCAACTTTGTGACATTCTTTCCAATTTCATGGTTTTTGACATCATGTATATCTCACATTTACGATGTGTCAATCGACAACTGTCTGGACGTACGTTGCCTTTCCTTAACAGTAAAAGGAAAACAACTAGAAGGCTTCTACCTCTGGTTTGTTAAGGTCCCGAGTGCTTTACGAACGGGAACATTATTTTTCATTTTATTTTTCATTGTCTAATCATATGCATTTCGTCTTGCCTCTTGTTTTCTGGATAACGGTAATCCAGAACATACTTGTTCTGGATATTTATTTTAAAGAATTCTATGAGCCAATAGCATCGTTCGCCTCATAAAATGCTACCTATGTTGACCACACATTGTGCTAGTCTGACAGGCTAGCGCAATGTCTTGACGAGGCAACAACTATCCCCTCTCTTGATAGGTTTGTTACTCTTCGTGGTTCAGTGTGTGCTGGGTTTGCATCGGGGGTCCAAAACTCTCCATACACTGAAAGGGAACTTGATGGGTTCCTCTGCCACAGAGGCCAGCAAGTGCATGTGTAAAAATATGACCCAAAACCCTCAAATGTCATTTGTAGGGTGAGGTTTGAATACGATTTACACGTTGAAGACAAGAGGTTTATGTATCCTTGAAAGAAGAAGTGGAATTACCGCTTGATTTCAATAGAGTGGAACTACATGTTGTTCTGACATGGTGGGCATGCAACCCCCCCCCCCCCCCCTTTAGCGTATAAACCTTATTGCACCCTCCTTAATAAAATTCTTGGGGTTGGTGTTTCTTTTCATGCTGACACCTTTGGGACTGGCGATAGCAAGACCCACCAGGTGTTCGTGAAAAATAAAACTCAACATTTTGAAATTTGTGTTGGGTATGCATGCATTTTATAGTACAAACTAGAGGGCTTTCTTGTTGGATGGACAAAAAAGAAAAGGAAAGGGATCATTGCTTGATTGCAAGCTATGACACCTGTTTGGTTCCATTCCAAACAAGCTAGGGAATGGAGTGAACAACGAGCGTATTTGAACTATTTATTTTAGATTTTACAAAAATGCAACAAAGTGGTGGTATTTGTCATTAAACTACAGAGTTGTGGCATCCTTCATATAAAGTTTGAAACAAGGGTCATGGCTCATTTGAACCTCACACTGGGGGCACAATCCATTCAATATACAAGGTGGGGGCATAGGATTAATTGAACCCAAAGTTATTCTTGAAATACACGTAAGGACGTCCACCTCTAGTAGGGGGGTGGGGTTTCTCCCCCTGTGTCACTATGTGGGAAATCACAACCAACAATTCAATGCAGACTCGAGGATTTGCAGTATCCAAAAGGTTTTCTTTCATTTTAACCTTGTCTCCTTAGTCAAGGTCCCAAATGAAGAGTCTTACAACTTGAACTTTGTCTTTTGCACAAGATTTTCAATTACAAATATCAAAATCTACACTAAATGAAACTTGGTCTTCTTCCAGAAACGGTGGTGAATATTTGTTAAAATCAAAACGCGTCCAATGATTTTGTACCAATCGTTTTTATTTCCACTCAATCTCTCTCACACTTGCTCGTCTCCTGCTGCTTGGTCGCCCTCTATGGCGTTGGAATATGGGCTTACTCAAGGACTTTTTCTACCGGCCATACCCTTGTGGCATCATGGCCTCTTGACCATTGATGGATCCACCACTTGCAATAGCTCCAAGTGTGTCCTCCTAGTATACGGTAGGGTTGTCTTGTGTAAGAGCAAAAAACTATGGATTCATAGTGTCGAGCTTAAGAGAAACTGAGTACATCACCCTTTGATCTATTGTGTTTATAAACACTTAGCTATGACTTTATCTACGTCACTTGCATCTCCATATCTATTACATTACTCAATCTTGTAACATCAGGAACACGAAAGGCCATGGCCAAGAATGACGGCATGTATCACTTATATACAAAGCACATGTTGGTGTGCAAGAAAATACTTTGCAACAGAATGTTGTAGACCATGTTGTACAAGAGTGCATTCCTACCAATGGTGCCTCTTTTGTTCGTGCTAGTACACGAATGTGATGATTGTTTTGTGAAAACTACAAAACATGCATGTTCGTGTGTGCTTTGCATGCTATTAGATGTGTACAATACATGTTCTCAGCTAAACTTGTTCTATGCTTACTCTGCTTTCGTCCGCATGTAACTCCACCCTGAGTACATTAATGTCTTTACCCCACTCTCATGCCCCTCTTTATGTGTGAACTTTGCGACTCATGAGATGTTGATTGTAATTGTAACAAAACCTCAAGTGGAAGAGGACATAGAGTACATGATTGAAGACCGACAAGACGAAAGAGTGACAAAATCCCAAGTGCTATGGAAACAACATGGTGTACAATAGCTTTGAGCCTTCCAACAACCCATGAGATATGGATAGTGTTTTTGAGGGATATTTAGATGGAAACGACAATGAATACGTAACACACCAAAGCATTGAAGGTGGGAGGACAGAGTTTTACATCCTCGAATTACACAAGTCCATGATTCTCACACGTGAGCACTTATGTCTTTTCATTTGTAGTCCAGCGTGTGCCAATTTGTTTACACCAATATGTAAAGGGAATTTTGGCCGCTTGCACTAACCTTTGGTGTTCCGTTCCTGAAATTTTCAGTAAATTTATGTAATGGATTCGACAGAATCCTTGGCCGACTAGGCCAAAACCGTAGTGCTTGAGGGTCTCCGACCCTCAAGCCATCCCGTCTAACCGCCCACAGTCCCAGGTGACCCCACTCAAGCCACGTGGCTCCTTCGACCGGTCGGCGTGGCACTGTCACGCTACACTCCCTCCCGCTAGGAGTGAGAGCCGCCTCGGCATCTCCGGTAATCCCGACGTGGGATTCGAGCCCTAGAGCTCCGATACCAATGTAACGGATTGGACGGAATCCTTGGCCGACTAGGCCAAAACCGCGGTGCTTGAGGGTCTCCGACCCTCAAGCCATCCCGTCTAACCACCCACAGTCCCAGGTGACCCCGCTCGAGCCACGTGGCTCCTTCGACCGGTCGGCGTGGTACTGCCACGCTACAATTTACCACCATTCTTGAAGGGGTAACTGATGTTTTAGGAGTCTTATTAATATTTTAAGAATGCTCCTCTGGCCTCTATCAACACTCTACATTGATTATTACTGGCCTAATTCTGCTCTACCCACTGTTTAACGTCCGATTTTTCTCTTAGCCATGTTTTGCACACGAAGAACATGGTACTCACTTAACACAAAAAAAATCCTATACCCACTTTTCTCATAGCGCCTACGATCATGCGTGCCGTGCCCACCATTGAAAACAAAATCATGTTACGATGGTCGCGGGAAGTGGGTATCACAAGTATTATTTTTTATGTTTCACTGGTTTTAATCACGAATTCTACAACCCATGAAATGAATGCGACTCATGTATCATCGAAGTATCTTGACACAAAGTACGAGTTTGGAGAGTACATGTATGCGCATAAATGTACACTTGACCCCTACTTTTGTAGGTCCTTTGAGCAAGAGGATTGGAATTCTGACAACCAAGGGAAAGATGACATCATGCTCATGCAGAAACTGTCATAAAACTTCCTCATTGCCGAACACAAACCATCGCTATCGTATGTGAACCTTGACAAGGTCCGAATGGAGTATAACCACCGCATATCTTGCTCATGCGATAGGTTGCCAGGTGGATGTTCCTAATTTTCGTCCACATGCAAACTGCGCCACCTCGCAGATATTTCAAGAACAGGCAACATGCTGTCAACGTCGCTCAGTTGAAGCTGTTGTGCCTCTCCTTGTTGGTGTTTCGCCCCCAGGTGCATGGAAGGCTTAATGTTTTTTCCCATCCCCTTCGAATGAGTTTTCCCTACATGCATGGTTGGCGACAGTTGTCACCGTGGTAAGTCGGCCAACCGCCATGCGATGTGGATGTTCTCTCTCATCATCCGTAGGGGTTGTGACCGTTGAGACATTGTTCATGTGTAGTCGTCATGTCCTTCCAATGTCGCCGCTTTGCTGCAACAGGCCTCTCTCCAAGATGGCTCTCCTCCTCGTGCTTACAACGGGTGGGTTTTCCAAGTGCACATGGTGGATAGGATGCATACTACGACGCATTAAATACATTATTATACCCACTTGTGGCCAAGATGGCCGCCCGTATTCACGCCATTGGAGGCGACAACCCGGATGAGGAAGACAATCCTCCCAAGGTCCTGGTCTCTTGTTACCACCCGGAGTCCTCATTCCTCTTCACCGACTTGAAGGAGCACGAGTACAACTCTCATGTCACTGTTGTGGAACGCATGACCCCGCGCTCTCTTGAGTGCATAGAAGAACATACGATGCGGATTGGAGGCAGTGAAGATGTCCATCCATTTTGTGGTTATTGTGCGGGTGGGTTGTACCCACTAATCCTGTAGATATGGAGTCGCACCCGATGGGGTTGGACCTTCTGCTATGTCGAAGTACTATGTCGAAGTACGATGCCTGCTTGCCACCAAATATTTTATGTTCTTTTCAATGTTTTGCACTCATCTTTCTAAAATTTCAATACATTTCTTTTGTGCATGGTCGTCGGATAAGGAGACTCTACCGCCCCCGCCGGAGAAAATCTGTAAGGACCAACAAGTTGCTCTTGCTCCACGTGCTCGCAAGCGCAAAGCAAGATGCACAGATTTCCTAGATTACCGAGCCTTCCAGAACATGAAGGCTTGTCGTCACGCTATTCAAGATTTCACCGACGACTGTAACATGCCGCTTTCCTGGATCTGTAGTGTGCCAATCTGATTGTAGGTCTACTATGATCAGTGGAAGACCGCGGAATGTGCATGGCTACTGAAGGAGCTTTCGAAGTGCAAGAGTGGCGACATCATCTTCATTGAGTATTTTGACGGCCACAAGTGCACTCCTAAGACCAAGAAGGGGGATCAGGCGTACCGTGCTGAATGAGTGCTGGGCCACATCGAGCAGACGGTCAAGAAAAAACCCTCAACTGAAACCAAGTCACTAGAGCAAATTGTCGAGACCCGCACATGTGAGAAGGTGGACAATCGGTTGTCTATCAAGTCAAGAAGGCAGCCTAGGAGAAACTGATGGAGGAGAATACATTGTCTTGGTCTCTCTTAGTAGGCTACATTGCAAAGGTTTGTATTCCCGCCTAGTTATTGTACTTCAGATCTGTGTTTTTTTAATCAAATTTCCTTGTGTTAAATTGGTTGCATATGTGCTCTATGTCTTGCAGTTTGAGAGGGTGGACCCCGGGAATGTTGCATGCGTAGAGCAGGACAAGAACGAATTGTTCTGCCAGGCCTTCATTGCATCCGAGGCCTGTCAGGAGGGTTGTAACCATGTCCATCGTCCTATCACTTTGGACACCACTTTTTTTAAGAACGACTTCAAATGGGTCCTGTTGATTTCCCAGTAATGGGACGCTAACAGCATTCCCATAGTGTGGGGTCTTTGCTGCCAGGAAGACAAAGACAACTGCATGTGATTCATCCAACAGTTATCGCATGTGTAACCTACAACACGAGAGCGTGTTACTACCATCATCTCTCATTGTGACGTTGGGCTCCTGGCAATTGTGGCATGTGAGGTGCCTGATATACTTCACACTTTTTGTATACAACCCATCCATGAGAACGTCAAGTCCAAGGTGGGTAGGGACACCGCATATCTCTTCTGAACTCTGGCGTATGCCTTTACCACCGGAGAGTTCAAACGTGCCTAGGAGGAGCTGTCAAGAACATCCAAGTAGGGTATGGAGTACGTCTTTGGCGGTGGTGGAGAACCGGGAATCCCATTGGATTGTTGGAGTAGGGTCTATATCCTTGTGGCACGTGGTGCACAGACCTCGAACAACATGACGGAGTCATTGAACGCCTGCACCATGTACCTCTGCCATCTCTACCACTTCCACTGTTTTGTACAACTATATATGTGGCTGCAAAAGTTGTTTGTAGAGCAGCAGAAGCTTATCCATGATTACGAGACCTCGCTCGTCCCGCTCGCCAATGGTAAGATGAATAACTTTACATGGCTTGCACAAAAATTTGAAATCATCCCCGCAGGATCACTCTCTGGGACCGTCTCGGGCCCAAGGAGGCTATGCGGGTGTGATGTGGACTGCAAAGAAGTGTAGCCGCAGCTAGTGGACCGAGTACGGCTATCCATTCCAACATGAGGACAGCCTTCTCCTTGATGCTAGAGTGAACCCGGAGTTGTACATGGACATACACCTCACACAGATAGGGTGGAAGAGGACCTATTGCCATACCCGGGTCGATCTGTGGGAGGTGCAGTACGCTCAAAAGGGATGGCGACTGCCAAGAAAAAGGCGGGGAGCTGGGAGTCCAAAGTCCAAGTACAAGGACCGTTATGAGCGTCGGAAGTGTGACCACACCTGCACCCAATGTAGGCTGGTTGGACATGCGCCTAAGCGGTGCACGAATCCACCAGCCCTCTCACCAACGAACGTTGTAGCAGCTCATGTGAGGTAGCTTGCTGCAGGACGAGGGGTGTGCGGTGATGGTGGTCGTTGCCGCCAAACGACAACAAAAGACGTGGCATAGGAGCTGACTCAAGTATGAGATCCAAGGTCAAGCTTGTGACAGAAGGTCATGGAGCGGCAGCAGCAACAACAACGGGAAGTGCCGCAGCAGGCCATGGCTGAGTAGGAACTGCTGCAGCAGGTTTTGCTGCAAGAAAAACTATTATAGTAGGTGATGATACAGTAGGAACTGATACAGCACGTGATGTAGCAGAATCAGTGACCATGGGAGCAAGTGATGCTGCAGAACCCATGTTCTCCTCCCAGGTTGATGACCCTGGGTTTCCCGAAGCAATGACAGAGAATACTACAGACGACGGCTTGTCCTCCTATGAGTGGTCAGAGGAGGACGAGGCCTCAGACTAAGTGACTATGTGACCAAGTTTGAGGAATGGGAGTCTGTAGGCAACTCCTCCTCCTCGGACTCCTCCGAGGATGAGGCGCCATTTTGATGCAAGCAGATGCACAGAGGCCGGTTTGTGTCAGCATAGGAAATATGTGTGTCTACTATTGATCACATGCCCGTTCCTACTTCTGTGTTTACTTCCCAGTCTTAACCATTGTTTCTTTTCTTGGTACCATGTGTGCAGGAGAGGTAGATCCATGTGTTAATGGAGACCGTGGTCAAGCGGCAACCAAGGATTAGAGTGCGCCGGTACAAAGTCCGATCACACGTGGCCCATACTACGAGTGGAGCCAATGGAGATGGTATCTATTCTAAGATGGAAAATATCAACCTAGTGGGCACAGAGAACGAAGAGGCCAGATTTCAAGTGACCAACCCATGTAATGGCATGTATTCATCCCCCTTTGGAGAAGTGTTTCATGGTGCATGTCAGGAGTTGAGTGAAGGGATAGAGTGTCCTGCATATGAGGTCATATGTTTTGTGCACGGGTTACCCGTGTACGTTCGAGTGTGGATTAGTACATGTGACCTCACACCTCTATTTTACTGGACTTGATGAATCTCAAAGTTGTCTTCCACAAGCTCTCTTTGTTATTTGTATATTTGTAAGCTTATGTAATTATGTGAACATCAAGAAATGAACATTAGTCATGAATACTCGACAATGAACTTGGCATGTCCCATGGTATTATCACATTAGACAAAAAAGAAGAGCAGCATGAAAGTTAAATATGTGGCTTCATGCAATTTGGAAATGTGTTGTGAAGTACCTCAACTTGAACATGTACTCTGACATGCAACAAACGACCTAGGGAAACACATTATAATAGTGCCTCGGAGGCATGGTGTGTATGCGAAACTATATGTGTGTCTACCCAATTTTTTCTTGCCATTCCTGACACTGACATTAGAACGATGGGTGCAACGTAGGACACACCTGGGGTCAGGAAGTATTGAAATGGGTTATTGTGAACATGTCGTAAATCATTTAGGAAGAAATACTACATCTACCCACTTCTTCTAAGGTGATCAGCATCAAGCATAGTGGAAAAAACCCACATTGTTTGAGGAATACAGTGTAAATATAGCCAGACTCATGTTACATAAGGACATGGGATGTTCTGGACACCTCGCAAGTAATCTGAAGAATAAAAATAACACATCCCCACTTCCTCCTACACTAAGGGCTGTGAGGCTCTATGTATATGTAGGGCTCCCACATATCAGGAGTATTTGGCAGACGCGAAGCAGGCATACGCCTGCCCAGGATCCAAACCATGGTCTCCGGTTCAGGACATGTGGATGTCCATGATGGCATCCCACCCCACGGAACCCGATCGTCGAAGTCTGCCTTTATGGTGGCCTAAGCAGCGGCGGCTTCCCACGGATGCAACATGGCACGTCTACGCAATGCTTCCTCTCCGTCCCACACATTGACTTGGTCCCATCGGCGAGTCCCATTCGGAACATCAATTGTATCGCCCTCCGTAGCCATGTTTCAGAGTTGGATACGTATTACGTATGGCGTGGGAATAGAAATCAAAGTCCATATCCTATTTTTTGCACATGGTCCCACTCCCGCAAGCGCGGACATTGCAAACCATTACGTTTGAATGGTGAACCACCTGAAAGCGACAAGTGTTGGACCTGGTTTTCAAGCGTGTCTATGTGGTGAGGCACGCCAGGCGCAACATTGGATGAGGACAGACTATAGGAATGGCGCGCCATTGCACTCCTGTACGATGGGTTGTGCACAATTGTGGACAGAACGTACTTTGGACTTCGGTCACATGATCTTGTAAGCACATATCAGTTCGACAATGGTTTTTGCAGATTATGTCGCAAAATAATTTCTGAACCCGAATTATGCATGAGACCGGTGATGGTTGCTAGAGGTAAATTAGTGGTGCTCATTCATTGGACAGTTCATATAGCCACCTATGCACTGGACCAATGGATGAGCACAATGTGAATCTTTCCAAGTCAGACTGGAAGCGCGTCAATGTGTGGTCTTCTGCCGATGAGGTCATGCAGCCGACAGGGGCAAAGGTGTCAGTGTTATCGATGCCCTCAATCTGAGAGTACCCTTTGACAACCAAGCGAGCCTTGTGGCGTTCCAGTGAGCCATCCGGCTTCACCTTCTTGCGAAAAATCCACTTGACCTGAATAGCCTTCCTCCCAAGTGGAAGGTCGACTAGCTCATAAACTCTATGCTTTCGGATGGCGCAACACTCATCCTCGCAAACAGCATGCCAAGCGTCAACATCTTGTGACGAGAGAGTTTCCCTCAGTGTGCCCGGGTCAGGCGCCATAGAGGGAGAGCTCTGCATGGCAAGAGCGCACGCCACAGTGCTAGGTCTGATGACCACAGGATCGGCTGCTGCATCACAAGCGATATGAAACTCGCGAGTGACGAGGTCGTGCCCTACGGGACACGCTGGATGTACCTCTGCGTGCTCACTGCGGACACTCAGGCCTAGGGCCTTTGTGCCGGGATCACCACTCGCGATGCTGCGAGCGGAGCGCTTGGGTGCGGGACCAGACAATCGCCGAGCTCCGGAGTCCAATGGTCGAAGACGACCGCCAGGCTCACGGGAGTAACCCGGGCTCGAGGGGCGCACCTCAGGCTCAGGAACGGGCACAATCACAGCTGGGGAGGGCTTAGGCAAGGAAGCTGGTGATGTCGTGCGAGGAGCTGTGGGTGTGGGAGACACGGAGCTCGGTGTGACAGTAGGAGCAAGTGAGGCAGGTCCACGCATAGAGGCAGGAGTGCCGGCGCACACAGGTACGGTCACAGGAGTACGCACAGGTGTAGGATCATGGGTACCTGTGGGACGTGAAGGGAAAGAGGTAGAAACCGGCGGTGGAGGAGAGATCTCTCGACTGACAGCGATGATCGCTAGGTCATCAAGCGCCGGAGAAATGGAGGGAGCTCAAACGGACACATCAGCCTGGCAATCGGTGCTTGCAGGCACAGACTCCCCCATCCTTCAAGAAACCTCACACGTGGGAACATGTATGACAGAAAGCGACGTGATCGAAGTCAGATCACGGTAGGTGAGGGACTCAAAGAAGAGCGCGTCGCGGGAATCAACAATGCGACGATGATTCGGGTCCCAAAAACGCCATGTCTTTGACCGTGGGGGGATACCGACGAAGGCACACAAGCAACCCCGCGGTGAGACCTTGGACCCCTGCTAGTCCTCAGTGTACCACACAGAAGCCAAGGATCCCCAGACGCAAGTGAGGCGCAAGTCAGCACGGTGGCCAAACCAGAGCTCATACGGTGTGACGTGGTCCGGAAGAGGACCGTGCGGAAGGCAGTTCCACACCCAAGTCATGTAGGCAAAGCCTTCAAAAGCGAAGGAGTCCGGAAGACCACACTCAGACCGCATAGCACGAACGGCATCCTCCATGGTGCGGTTCCAGCGCTCAGAAACACTGTTCTGCTGAGGAGTAGCAGGAGCGGAAACCTGGTAAAAAATCCTGTGCTCGGCAAAGAAGCTATCCAACTCGCCAAGGAACTCGCCACCGCGATCCGAGCGGAAGGTGTGCAGCGTGTGGCGCGACTGACGCTCAGCCATCACTGGCCAGATGCAACCAGAGGCATCACTCTTTTGGCGCAGGCTGTAGACCCACCGCTTCCGGGTGAAGTCATCAGTCAGGGTCAGGACATATCGGCCCCGATCAGACAGAGACTCGACAGGTAGGGGACCAAGAAGGTCAGAATGAACTAACTCGAGAGGGCGAAGTGCGCGTGAATGGGAGTCAGGGTAGGTACAACGATGCATCTTACCCTGAGCGCAGAAGAGGCAGTCAGTCTTGGGCGGCTTCTCGAAAGAAGCCGCGTCAAGACCAAGGGTGGGTTGTGTCCGAATGAGCTTCGGGTGTTGGAGCCTACATGACACAGGCAGCGATGAAGAAATCGCTGGTGCTCAGGAGACAGAACACCAGTGTAAAAAACACGAGCGGAAGGGGAGGGGGAGCAAGGAGCACAAGTCCGAGAGACACGATATAGGTCATCCACAACAGAGGCACGAAGTACAACGCTACGAGTGTCAATAGCAGTCATAGTAGCAGACTCTGAAGCATGCTCCACAGAGAGTCCCATCAGTGTGCAAGCACGTTTAGAAAGCAAACTTAACTCAAGGTCGAGCACAAATAGCACCTCAGAAATATACAGGGGCCAGACAGACCATCGAAACAGACGGCCCCAACACCCTAGATTGGCAAGGACTGACCAGAGCCTGTGCGGAAAGAACGAACACACGCAACAGGGCCGAGAACAACGAAATCACTACAAGGACTGGTCATGTGATGAGTGGCACCGGAGTCGATGATCCAAGTGCCACCGGGATCACGACTAGAGGACGTCACTGTACAATGGGCAACGGAACACTCGGCCTCGGACGGACGCTGGGCAGCAGGTGGGGAGGAATGACGAAGGGCACAACGGTGAGACTCATAAATCCACTCCGTATAGTCAGGCCCATCATCATCACATGCCAACTGTGCCCCCCCACACGAGTCATCCCTTGCCATAAGAACAGACAAATAGACAGTCTGTGAACCACCCAGCTGTGACAACACACTCGCACCTCCCTGAAAGCGAAGTGCCAGAAGGTGTCGGAGCTCAGCGATGGTGCGGTCACGTGGGTCTGGGTCGCCGCTGGTCACCGGTGGTGAAGTGGGAACTACTACGGTCGTGGTCGCCACGCGTCCGGAGGATGTGCTACTCGACGTAGACCATAGTGCGTGCGTGGCCTGGAGCCCGCGAGTAATCCGCTCCCAGTCGAGTGGCTACTGGCACTCGGTGTAGCGATGGGTGTCTCCACAGTTGTAGCAGTGAACGGAGCGTCCACTGCTACAGCCCAATGACGACTGTTATTGGCCCGGGCCGCGCTTCCATCATCGCTTCTTCCCCTGTGCTGCTATCTTGATACCCTGTGTCTGAGTCGGTGTCATCGGGTTGGAAGGGGAGGAGGAGGATGAGACAGTGGATGGAGAAGGAGTCTGCAGGAGGGGCGTCAGTGGTGATACAATGACTTCTGCAGTAATGGAGGTCTCCTGATGAGCCACGGCTGCCTCACGGGCAGAAGTCACCTGGAGGAAGAGCTGGTGCGTCCACGGAAGAAGTTGTAGTGAGGCTGAAAAAGGCTCGAGCACGGCGTCGCTTTACCGCGTGAAGATTTATGTGTGCTCAAGGTGAACCCCGAGCATGATCGTGCGGAGTGCCCACAGTTGTGTACCTCCTGAGATCCCAAGGCCTGTGTAAATGTCCATGGCTCGTCGCCAGTAGTCGGCTACAGGCTCGGCAAGCCCCTGGCAAAGGGAGTGAAAGGCACGGATGTGTGCAGCGCGGGTGGCGTGCGTCTCTGCACCAAGCAGAGACAATGCTAGGTCCAAGCCCCCGTGTGGATCAGCGCCGGTGCCTGTGCCCGCCTCCCCAAGGAACGAGCGGAAGTCGACGACGGTCTCGCGCGGCATGGCATAGAGAAGTCCGTGCATCGCCCTAGCCGTTGTCGGCACCTGAGCTCGGTCCGTAGTCTGATATGGACTGTGGTAGTAGGGCCACACGCCCTCTCAAGTGGCCCAGACGTGAAAGAGGATCTCCTAGCAGTCAAAGCCGTCCTCGCTGACATACCGTGGGGGCGGCGTCTTGAAGTCCTTGGGTTGCCGCTCCGTAGGGAGAGCAACCAGAGACTCGGAAGGACGAGGTATGGGAAAGATGCCGGGAAGAGGGAAGTTGCTGGGGTGGAGGTCAGGCAACGATCGAAGCTCCGAAAAGCGGGATGTGTGTGGGGGCCGAGAGCTCATCTGAAGCTGGCGGATACGCTCCTGAATCACACGAATCTCGCCCTCGGGGGAGTCGTCCTCCATGTCTGGCATGTCTGGATCCTCGTCTCAAGGATCAAGAGGTGGCGGGTCGGCTCCAGCTCCTGTCCCCGGTGCTGGAGCCGACTGCTGTGCAGAGGGTGCGACCCCGGCCGCTCCCTCAGAAGTCTGTCGTGAAGTCGTGGAATGTCCTCGAGGAAGCTCGGTGAGTGTGCGGATGGCGTCAGTCTCCTCCCCCTGGAAGCGACGCATCTTGTCCTGTTGGCTCCGCAGGTCCTCAATGGCCTTCAAACGTGGGCTCATGACCCTTGAGGAGGAAGAAGAGGGATCTAGTTCCCTTTTTCCCTTCTCGTCGGACGGAGCCATGGCGCCGCTCATTATGGGCCGAGACGTCAACGTGGTCGAATTGCAAAAACGTGAGCATTTCTTGAGGATTTGAAACGCTGGAAATTTTTAACCCTCGGACCAAAAACTTCACGAAGGCAAGTGCTGACATCAGCAGGAAGTTGCTGACATCAGCAAGACCTGATGATGTCAGCAAGCACAAATGCTGATTTCAGCCTGCACGCTACCGTCGCCGCCGAACGCTGATGCCGCTGCTGCTGCCGTCGCTACTGCTGCCACTGCTGCTGTGCTGCTACCACCGTTGCTGCTGCCGCTGCTACTGCGTTGCTGCTATAATGCTGCCGCTGCGTGCTATTGTTGTACTGCTACCTCCGCGCGCTGCTGCTGCCGCGTGCTGCTGCTGCCGCCGTGCACTGCTGCCCTTGCTATTGCCGTCCCGTTATTGCTACTACTCAGTGCTGTCTGCAACTGCTGGCGACTGCAGTCTATTGCAGCTGTTTCCTGCTGCCGCTAGCAGCTGCTGCTGATGCAATCTCACGTAGTGATGGCGAGCAACGTCGACGGTGATCCGCTGTCATCGTCAATAGGTCCTTGTGGATCTGCTGCAGCGGTGAATCTCACTGCTGCTGCTATGTTGTGTCTCTGCTGCGCGGCTTGGTGAGAACTATCTCACTGCTCTGATTCCACGAGAAGATGCGTGGAAGCTTCCTAGCGACACAATCGCTGACTAGGCGTCAGTGCCTGGTCAGACGATGACGACAGTCCCAAGTCGTGCACACAACAGCAGGGGTGTGGCTAGGAGACATAAGGCAAAGTGTCAGAATGCTTCAATAGCATTTGCAGAGAGAGATGAAAAATGACAGGTCCATGGCAGGAGTACCTGCCGCGGCGCACGGCGGGTGTCGCACGCGGCAGTGCAAGATCTGTCCTAAAACCGGCCCGAAACCACTGTTTTTGTTGTAACTTTGCGCAGACATATCAGAACGCTACGCTGTCTGAACCTAGACGTGCAGGGTCAAAAGTCGGACGCTAAGACTGCATCCGGCATCAAACGGTGGACACACAATTCAAAAACATGCAAATCAAGCCCACGGCCAGTCCACCGATAAACTCCTGCGTGCTGCAGAAAAACTGCAGGAAGTCTCGGGTATCGTTCAGAGCTCTGGAACGGTCGTCAGTCAGATCCAGGATGGTAGTACGCCACCAGATGACGCATCGGTACCTCCAGGGTCGGCATCAGGGATCTGCACGAGTATGGACACGGCCGAGTGGTCACAGTAAACTGTACAGGTCGACATGAATGTCACAAATCACAACAATAGTCACCTATGCACTGGACCAATGGATGAGCGCAATGAGAAACTTTCCAAGTCAGTCTGGAAGCGTGTCAATGTGTGGTCTTCTGTCGATGTCATATGCCACGCTGTATTGCGGTGCAGCCCAAGAATGGGGTCCTTTTTCAATGCTTTCGTGCCATTCTCCCATGTTTTGAAAGTGGGTATGCGGAGTATTTTATTTTTCTCAGCACTCACTCTTCCCAAAGGGACATCGAGAGTATTACCTCGTTAAAATGACCCTCGTATGTATTTCATGCATTTGGTGGACATTAGCCATTTTATGCCAAAGCACCCCTCACATTATTTTTTCGCGGGTTTCTGGTACCGTACTAGTACGTGAGAGGTTGAGGCAAAATTGAAAAGGTATGAAGAGAAAGTGTGGTGGAGGTGTGGGTACTTGGGAAAAAGACAAGATCCTGGAGGGGCATTCGACACAAGGATAAATAATAAACATGGATGCGATCTCAACTACGCATCTGCACACTTCATTCGCACTTCGTTGTTTGAAGTTTGAAATTCGAATGCCGCACAGCGAGCATCTAGTGCAGTCGTCTGCTTGCAGTCGCGTTGTTCGTCACTCAACCACGTCGCTACACCAACGCCTCTCACAAGTGTCGAACAATGTCAGTGAACCAAAATAAAAAATACCCACAGGACAAGAAACCAGAATCAGGGACAAACCCAAATAAAGCCATTGTGAATAGGGACAAAGACCAGAACATGGTAAAAAATTAATTAAACCACCTTTCACGCCCTAGTACAGTGTATTGTACAAAACAAGCAGTGTGTATGCGACAAAGTACTCGATAATCACGCCCCTCGTACATTCTTAAAACCCCTACACTTCCAGTGAGGTTTCGTTAAAAACCTAGTGGAACCACAGGTTTACACATGTCGTATGCGACAAGAGCACCATTGCTATACTATGCGTAATTTGTGTTTTGAAAAACGCACATAGATGTTTGACATTTTTCAACAGTGCCCGTGGGGTAAAATCATTGTTAGATTTAGATCATATTGATAGTACTAATCTTAAAGTATGACTTGCTCGCATGGCCAATACTCGGCTCCTTTTAGGAATATCAAGAAGAAAAAACACTCAAAATTTCTTATACACAAGTGCCTTTTATCATTCAAATCACTTCTGATTTGAATATACCACCATTTTGCTATTCCTTGAGGGCCGGGTGCAACTCCTCGGCTTGTCTTTGTACTGAGGTAGCTGCCCCTGCTTCAGATGGTTACGACAAGTGGCCCAAAACAAAACAACGTAATTCCGCTATTCCCACTGTTTGAGCCACCGGATTTCCTCCTGGCCAATTTTCGCACAAAAAGGACATTGTAGCGCGGCAGTGCCACGCCGGCCGGTCGAAGGAGCCACGTGGCTCGAGTGGGGTCATCTGGGATTGTGGGCGGTGAGATGGGATGGCTTGAGGGTCGGAGACCCTCAAGCACCGCGGTTTTGGCCTACTCAGCCAAGGATTCCGTCAAATCCGCTACGTTGGTATCAGAGCTCCAGGGCTCGAATCCCGCGGAGGGATTATCGGAGATGCCGAGGCGGCTCTCACTCCTAGATGGGGGGAGTGTATCGTGGCAGTGCCATGCCGACCGGTCGAAGGAGCCACGTGGCTCGAGTGGGGTCACGTGGGACTGTGTGCGGTAAGACGGTATGGCTTGAGGGTCGGAGACCCTCAAGCACCGCGGTTTTGGCCTAGTCGGCCAAGGATTCCGTCGAATCCGTTACAGACACAACACTCACTTTTCAGAAAAGACGCATACTTTGCCCACTTTTCTCGCACCGCGCCCACTTTTGGGAAGAATCACACGCTAG
Source organism: Penium margaritaceum (assembly GCA_023375785.1). Lineage (NCBI taxonomy): Eukaryota > Viridiplantae > Streptophyta > Zygnematophyceae > Desmidiales > Peniaceae > Penium > Penium margaritaceum. The sequence goes on from SZWC01015199.1 coordinate 32,862, forward strand.
ACCGGTCGACAAGGAATTATTCTGCATAAGTGGGTACAAATTACATTGTATTTTAGATTTTAACGTTTTCAAACGACATTTCAATTGCTATGAGAGTGAGGCAGGTCTTGCATTCCAGGGAAAGAACATTCATTGTACTATAAGACATGTGATCGTGCTTTTGGTGTATAACAAGGAGGGGGGTTGTGTTTTGTGTCCCGTTTAAGAAAACATTTTGGTTGTCTCTCTACACATGACGGCCGATCCTCCATGCACGTCACCATCACATGACCGTGCCCAACCACAGTCATGAGATGTGCTCTTTGGCTTAGCCAGTGAGGAAAACAAGGTCCGGTGAGTTAAGTTAAAATAAACACAGTAACAGGCTAGCTGTCCGCATCCAACCAGCCCGTTCACTACTTGTTCGGCTTGTCGTCAGCGGCAATGGCCAAAAAACATTATCCGTCGGTTGACTGTACGCGTTCCGGTCGAAAGTCCATCGACCTTATCTTCGTACGACCATTTAAGAACGAGAGAAGACTGGTGTCGATAAGAAGTCCTCTCCTTGGAAGGTCGTCGACAAAATTTTGGAGCATTCAACGAGTAGCAATTATATACGTCAACTCACATGCGATGGCTTCTCGGAGGTAGACACATTTTGCTTAATCTGATCTCTCTTTCTATCTCAATGCTTACAAAGCAAGGTCTATCTGTACTTGACTTGTCACACAAATTCATCGAAACGGCATCAATGACGTCGTCAATATCGTCAACATTGGCCATCGATGATTGACAACGACGATATCTGATGAGGTGAGGACGGGGGAGGGGGGGATGCCCTTACTGTGTAAATTTTTTTGTATCGACATCGATCTTGCATGAATACCCCAACGGAACCGAAGCAAGGTACTATGTGACATTTTCTACTATCACGCGTGCCCCCCCCCTCTGAGTTGCACCCAAAGGTGTGTTGGTTTGTGTGGCTTCCACCCATCACTAGCGATGACGCGGTGATTATTCGTATACCCAGTACTGGTGATATGGAATGACGTTACTGGAGAGCATGATGACATGATCCATGGCGCGGATGCAACTAGCACGAGGGCATCGACGAGTGGTGGCTCCGTGCACTACCAGCTGCTAGACAGCTGCCACGACATTCCGGGTGCTTGCCTGGGTCCTTTTTGGATTTTTCTACAGACGCTAGAGTTTTCTCAGTGGACTGGCTCTCGAGCCTGATTTGCATGTTTTGCATTGTCTGTCCACCGATTGATGCCGGACTTGTGCGTGTGACAAGTTGTAGCGCCCGGCTTGAGATTCTGTATCTCTAGGCTCAAACGGTGGTGCGTTCGGATACCTGTGCGCAGGTTTATGGCCAAAACAGTGATTTTAGGCCAGTTTTAGGACAAACTGACACTGCGTGTGCGTCACTTGCCGTGAGCCGCAGCAGGTATTTATGTTGTGTTCTTGTCAGTTGTCATCTCTCTCTGTGATTATATTCAGATTTGAGCTTCTTGATACTCAATGCGTGTCCTTACCCAGACCCTTGCACTTTTTGCCTCTGACTGTGACCGTTGTCACACGCTGACCTAGCGCTGACGCCTCGTGTCGCGGTAAGTGGTTAGGAAGGTTCCTAACGAGGAACCTTCCTAACCACCAGGCGAGCCATAGCTCGCGCTGGTGCATAGCAGAGACGCAACAGCAGTAGCAGCAGTGAGTGGCAGCAGCAGTGAGTGGCAACAGCAGTAGCCACCCACAGAAGCGGTTGCAAGTCCTGGGAGGACCCATCATAGGTACGTTGCACCACAGGCGGCAGAAGCAACACGCAACATCGGCAATGGCAGCGGCCGTTTGAGTCACGTGCAACAACATCCAGGGAGGTAGCAGCAGCCGCAACCACTACAGCCAATGCGGCAGCATCAATCGTAGCCTCGCAGCTGAGCAGTCGCGTAGTAGAGGCAGCAGCCACGCGGCTGCTCACCAGCAGCTGTGCAGCGGCAGCAGGGCAGCACAGCTGCAGGGCACTACAGTAGTAGTGTGCCAGCAGCTGCTAGGCAGCAGCCTCACAGCAGCAGTAGCAGCAACCGCGCGGCTGCTCACTCGCAGCTGTGTAGTAACAGCAGGACATCGTAGCAGCAGTGTGCCAGCAGTCACTACGTAGCAGCCTAGCAGCAGCGTGCAGCTGCGTGCAGCAGCAGTGTGCAGCACCGCCTTGCAGCAGACATAGCAGCTACAACAGCAGCAGCACCGCGCGGTAGTAGCAGCGGCGGCGACGAGCAGCTACAGCGTGTAGTCGTAGCTACACACGCGCATAGCAGCAGTAGCAGCACGTGCAGCAGGGGTAGCCAAGGCGGCAGCAGCACCTGCTGCTACCCCCATTGCTGCGACGGGAAGCTACCTTACAGCTTCATAGCGAGCTCGCGGCGAGCTCGCAGTGATCGGCGAGCCCGCCGACTGGCGAGCTCGTCCGATCGACGAGCTCGCCACGAGGGTTGAGCGAGGCAGCCAAAAGAAAAAAAAAGAAAAAAGAAGGAGGGGGGGAGGACACGGGGGGATCCCGAGTGGGCCGCCCCAGGACAACCCCACAAGGGGCACTCGAGGAGGTGGAAACTAAGGACAAAAAAAGGAGTGAAGAAAAAAAAAGAAATAGAAAAAAAACTGGGTGCACCCACACATTGGTGCACTAACTCGCCATCGACAAACGACGGCGACCGCAGCAGCAGCAACGTTCGCGTGAGACGTGGTAGTAGCAGCAGCGACGAAGGTCGTCAGATGCCACAGTCGTCGGCTAACGAAGGCAACCGGAGCAACAGCAACACCGAAGGCGACTTGAGGTCGCACGGAAGCTAAGCGATAGACGGGTAGCATTCGGACATCAACGTACCACTAGCGTGGTGGTGGCCGTCCTCGTGACCGCGTCACAGTACATTTGAGACATTGTGCTTTGATCGCCTGGTTCCCCCTGTGGCCTTGTGCCAGCGGGAGCGAGTGTCTTATACACTCATCCATGTCAGGCTCTTGAGATGAGCACACTGGCGTGGCAAGGGGCGCAGCCGGCACCTTGGCTGGCATCGGCATAGCAGGTATGGCAGGCGCCACGAGCGCAGTGGCAGCTGCAGCTGTGGCACACGCCCCAGGCGTCCAACGGCTTTGCCTGCTACTTTTGCGGCGACCGACACCATGGCTGGCGCCAGTGTCGCCAGCGCCCTGCTAGGTGGCGACCTCCCTGGTTACGGTCCCGCCCTACTCCACTATCCGACTCAGAGACATCAACTCATACCGTCGCACCCCTCAGTGGAGCTATGGCGGTGTTGTACGCCGAGCTCTAGGGTCTGAAGCGCATGGTACAACAGCTCACAGACCATGTGGTCTCTGAGCGGGCCGTTACCACCGTGCCGTTTCAGACACCCCTACCTTCCTCCTTGCCATCCTCACCTCCATCGGTGTCATCACCTGACCATGCCACACCTCCCGACCTTAGCTCCACCTCTGATGCCCTCCGCTCTGTCCTGAAGTCAGTAGGAGTCATCTCGACCGTTGACCCCTTCGCTTCTGTGCTAGTCCCTTTAGCTCGGCGTCCTCGCGCTCGCACTCGGCACGCAAGGCAGTGGAAGACACATTTGGCGAGACATGCCCAGGAGGCAGCATCATTCGCAGCAGTGGCAGACATCAGCACGGAGATGACTCTCTCGTCCCCAGTCGCAGGGTTGGTGCTGCATCCCTTCACAGCTTCTACCGGTGCGTCGGTCGAGGGGGGGATGAAGTGTCCGCTGACAACCACCGGAGAGTGTAGCAAGGATGCGATAGACGGTGCTTCACAATAGGACGCTCTCAGTGAGGACGAGACATCCGAGGAGTGGTCCGACGTGGAGTCGGAGGCGGACAAGTGGTCTAACGCGGAGTTCGAGGCAGACGTAGAGATGGGGATGGAGATGGAGACTACAGTTGACGTAGCAGAGACCACGACCACAGAGGCATGTGTGGCAGCAGTAGTGGATGGGGCAGTAGTAGCAGTGGCGATGACAGCGGACACATGTGGAGCAAACGTCCAGGCAGTGGGTGTGTCGGCAGCCATCGACGTCGCGACAGTAGCAGTAGTTGCAGTCATTGCTACTGACAGGACGCCGGCAGTGGACGCGCTTGTTGGTGCAGACACCACGATGGTCGTCGCTCCTATAGCAGCTGGTATAGCCTGCATAGGGGTAGATGCTCCTTCAGCCATAACATGTGCCATTGCAGATACACATGTGGAGGGGGTACTCAGAGAGGCAGAAGACGTCGAGGTTGCCAGCACTTTTGCTATGGCCAGTGCCATTGCGGTAGCTGTCTGTGGAGGCGCAGCTGTCGCGGAGGACATAGCTCAAGTAGTAACTGATGCACCAGCAGCCGAGCAGGCCCCTGCGCTCGAGCATTTACACTTTGCACTTCTCGACCACGAGGATGCAGTCACACGTGTGGACAGGCACCTACAGGACCTCACGCTTGACCTCCAACGAGAACACGTTGGAGCACCGCAGACGCCACGGGTCATCGGTTAGCGGCGGTAGACGTCGAGGATGCGTACACGCGCCTCGAGGCTGCTGAGTGGACGTTCCATGGTGTAGTGTGGAGACGGTCGGACTTGCGCTGATAGTTGGAGGAGATGGTATCAGTGTATGCTTCAGCAACGACGGCCCGTGCAGGAGCAGCTGCTACCGTGGCCCACACTGTTGACAGCGGAGTGGCGGTTGTGCCCACAGCATCAGCTGAGCTTACAGCAGTCACCCCTACAGGCACATCCACCGTGGAGGATGCAGAGCGAGCTACAGACCTCTGGCTCATGGCTGCCCTGACCAGCATCGCTGACACCATAGCGGTTCCAGCCAACGACACACCTACACACGTCTGAGCTACAGTTCCCGTACCCGAGCGCCTGCGCTCCGCGGTCGATGAGCAGGAGGAAGATGTGGCTCGAGCGGAGGCGCACGTGCAGGGTCTCATGGCTGAGCTTTGGGAGGCCAGCAGCCGTTGTTACACTACGGATGTTCCAGCACGGCAGGCTGCCAAGGAGTGCGTGGAGGATGTGCACACGCGTCTTGAGGCAGCTGAGAGGTCTTTACAGGATGCACGTCGAAGACGGGCGGGCGTTTGGCGGTAGGTGGACAATTGGTTGCACACCAGTGGTTGGGAGGAGCCCCGTGACACTATACGGGCTCCCGATGACAGCGACGATGCAACAGAGGTAGATTCACCGACGGATGCCGACGTCCGACCAGGAGTCGACGGCCAAGTGACAGGTGTGCCAGCAGCAGCCGATGCCTCTACAGTAGCACCTCTTGCAGATGCAGACGATGCAGACGCCGACACGTTGTCTGGTGTCGACGCCCTGCCAGCAGTTGGTGGCCAGGCGACAGATGATTCGACGGCTGACCTACGCGATAAGAAGGCGAGACTGCAGGAGGCCGTGGCTCGTGCCGACGCGCACGTGATTGAGGTCCACCGTAAGGTTCGTTCCGCGACTGCCTGCCTACATGCCGCAGATGCAGCCGCCCGACCGACAGCTACAACAGAGCTCGACGAGCTGTACACGCGTCTCGACGCTGCAGAGTCCGCATGGCAGTGTGCAGCTCAGTAGCTAGCAGGCATTCAACAGGTGATGCAGTTGGAGGAGACCTTCAGTGCTACACCAGTCACAGGTGACGACACCACAGACGATTACGACAGCGACGAGGACGACAGCGACGACGACGACAGAGACGACGACGACACCGACGACGTCGCTATGGGTTGAGGCTATGCTATGCCGATATCGGCCACCGATGGCCGATTTTGGTGACTCTTTTTCCACTTAAAAACAGTTGTGGACAAAGGAGTGTTTCAAACAGAATCTCACCTTCGACTTTTGAAGTGATATGTGGAGAACACAAGGAGGTCGAGAGGAAGAGAGAGGGACAGGAAAAAAGAGAGAGAAAGAGCTAGAGGTAGAGAGAAGAAAAGACTACCTAAACAGAATACAAGAGAAAGAAAGTTTTAACTTGTGCATATATTTTTTTCCAACTCTTGTTGCATGTTTCTTTATGAAAGAAAAAACGGAAAAATACGAAACGTAACCTATTATCTTTTTCCGGTTTAGTTTTTTTAATTTCTTCATGTTCTTGTCTTCCTTGGGGGAGCGTCGTAGTGGGTATGCGTTTTCTTAGTACTCACTTTTTCCGTGCTGGAAACACAAAGTGTTAGTTTTAACAGTGGACCTTAGGAGTATTTTGTGATTTTAATTGACGGAAACAGTATTTTCATGAAAAATCGGCCATAGCTTTTATTTTGTGCGAAATTTGGGTTTAATGTAGATTAGTTGCGGAAACACTGGGCATGAGACAAAAGTACCCAAGCAAAAAGCTAAAACGGCTTTTTCAGGTCTGGAGTGTTTGGTCTGTTTAGTTCGTATGCGTAGCGCTTCCGCTGCAAACCGCTTTTCCTGCAGCTGCGTCGTAGTTTCCCCAGCCCGGAAGCACGTGGACAAAACCTTCTCCCCTGACACGTTTCCTTTCTACGCACCATCGTCTTTCTTTCTGGAAGGCTGTTCACGTTGGCCTCCTTCCGTTCTATTCTCAGCCTTCGTGGTCACCGCGAAAACGCAAGCATTAGCGCCGCAATCTTCCGTCCTCCTCTGGCCGGCGCCACCCGTTCCTGCGCTGGAGATCTGCTCCAGTCTCAGTGAACGCCATCAACGCAGCGAGTTTTCTGTCCCATCCCTCTTTCACTTTCGGCGTAGTGGTCCTGCAGCTCCCTCCAGTTCTCACCATTCTTTCCTCTGCCCTTCGCGGATTGAGCCGCCGCGTCTCCTTCCCTCGTGCTCGGCAGCGCCGTTGGGCGGCATGGACGTGGACAGGCCTGGCCCACATGGCGGAGTGGGAGGAGGGGGGGCAGCAGCAGCTGGGGCAGCGTTGGCGGCGGGCGGCATGTTTCAAGTACACAGCACTCCCAGCACCGTGCTGTGCTGCCTGTGTGGTGCCAGCATGCACGCCAACGCCACTGGCATGTGAGTGGTGAACTGCTTCTGCTTCTCCTGTGTTGGTGCCAGCATGCACGCCAACGCCGCCGGCGTGTGTGCGCGTGGAAAGGTCTAGGGCGAATAATGAAAGGTCTAGGGCGAATAACGAAAGGATTCAAGCAGTGTCTTTGTAGGCTTAGCTCATTAAACTACCAAGAAAGATTCCGTGTCCACTCCCCCAACCCCCTCTCACCCCCTCACCCCACCAGATGTAGTGTGTGGGGAGTGTGAAGCACAACAGGTGCGCAGGTCGGCTAGCTCGATGTTTTACCGTTCACAGCGCTAAAGAACGCGCTCCTGCCGCCTGAGCTATGGCAATGTCACCACTGACCCTGTCAACGCCCGGTCATGGCCTTGCCATCCCCCTGCCATGGCCCTGGCATCACCCTGTCATCGCCCTGTCATCACCCTGTCATTGCCCTGTCATCGCCCCGTCATCACCCTGCCATTTCCCTGTCATCGCCCTGTCATCGCCCTGTCATCGCCCTGTCATTGCCGCCATGCCACTGCCTGACCACTGCATCTGCTGCCTTCCACGTCACTATCCCAGTCAGTACCGTGGCTGCTGGTGTGGCCGCTACTGCACGCCGAGTGTCGCTTCCTTGACCTGCTGCTACTGCAGTAATCACCGTGACTATAGTTGCTGTCATTCTCATCCTCTTCATTGCCTTCATCACCACTGCAATCGCCACCGCCATCATTGCTGTTGTCGCTGTGGTTGTGGTTGCGGTCGTGGTCGTGGTCGTGGTCGTGGTCGTGGTCGTGGTCGTGGTCGTGGTCGTGGTCGTGGTCGTGGTCGTGGTCGTGGTCGTGGTCGTGGTCGTGGTCGTTGTCGTGGTCGTGGTCGTGGTCGTGGTCGTGTTCGTGGTCGTGGTCGTGGTCGTGGTCGTGGTCGTGGTCGTGGTTATGCTCGTGTGGTTGGGGTCGTGGTTGTGGTCATGGTCATAGTCGTTGTCATGGTCGTGGTCGTGGTCATGGTTCACGTTGTGGGCGCGGTCATGCTCGTGGTTGTGGTTATGGTCATACTCGTCACTGTTGTTGTCCTCGTTGTGGTCTGGGTCGCAGTCGTGGTTGCGGTTGCGGTCGCGGTTTTGGTTGTGGCTGTGTTCATGGTCATCATGGTTGTGGTCGTGGTCATCGTCATCATCGCAGCCGCAGCCGCCGCCACCGTCGCTGTCGCCGTCCCCGCCGCTGCTGTCGCCGTCGCCGTCTTCCTCGTCCTCATCCTTGCTGTCATCTTTGTTGCTGTCATTGACATCTTTGTCGTTGTTGTCGGCGTCATTGTCGCTGTTCAGCCCTGTCATCACCTTGGTTTTCGCCGTCGTCAATATCGTCGTCGTCGTCGTCGTCGTCGTCGTCGTCGTCGTCGTCGTCGTCGTCGTCGTCGTCGTCGTCGTCGTCGTCGTCGTCGTCGTCGTCGTCGTCGTCGTCATCGTCGTCTTCGTCGTCGTCGTCGTTGTTGTCGTTATAGTTGTAGTCTTCATCTTCGCCGGCACCGTTGTTGTCTCCGTAGCCATCGCCGTTGCCGTCGCTGTCCTCATCATGGTTATTGTCATTGTCGTCGCTGTTGTGGCTGCTGTCATCGTCGAATTTGTCATCTTCATTGTCGTAGCCGTCGACTTTGTCGTCGCCGTGGCCTCCGCCCCTGTTTTCGCCACCATTGCCGTTGTCGTCATTGCCACCGCCGTTGCTGCCGCCGCCGTCGTCATTTTCCTCGCTGTCATCGTCGTGTTTGCGTCGTCATTGTTGTTGTTGTCATTTTCCTCATTTTCATCGTCGTTTCGTTGTCGTCGTCGTTGTCGTTGTCATCATTGTCGTCACTGTCCTCACTCTGAAAGCTCTCTGGTGGTCACAGCTTGCCATCATCCCCCACTTCGTCGTCCTCGTCCTGGTAACGTTGTCCCCATCATCTCCAACACCGCAACAGGCTACAGCACAGATGTTGCCATAAACTTGAAAACATTGCCACTGCATTGCACCCTTCATGCCCCCCGACAACCTGACTTGAGTGTTTGTGTGTTTGTTCCCCCCCCCCCCCCCCCTCCTTTCCCCAAATTCTTCTTCTGTTTTTTGACGCAACAACACGGCAGGTGCGTGGCGTGCATCCGCACCAACATCGACATCACGGAAGGGCTGCAGAAGCACCTCACCGTGCTCTTCTGCCCTGAATGCGGCCGCTACCTCAGCCCGCCGCGCGCGTGGGTGAAAGCGGAGCTCGAATCCAAAGAGCTTCTCGCCTTCTGCCTCAAGGTCGGTGAGACTGTCATCGTCGAGTCGGTGAATTTCTATTCAAAAGTTGACGTTTTCTTGCCCGTGGGAGACGGCTGAGCTAGGTGTTTTCGTTTGGACGACGTTGCGAAACGTCTTAAATAAGGCCAAGCCTTAGTAAATCCTCTTCCGCGCGGAAGAAGGCCAAGCCTTAGTAAATCCTCATTCCGATACATTCTCTCTCTCTCTCTCTCTCTCTCTCTCTCTCTCTCTCTCTCTCTCTCTCTCTCTCTCTCTCTCTCTCTCTCTCTCTCTCTCTCTCTCTCTCTCTCTCTCTCTCTCTCTCTCTCTCTCTCTCTCTCTCTCTCTCTCTCTCTCTCTCTCTCTCTCTCTCTCTCTCTCTCTCTCTCTCTCTCTCTCTCTCTCTCTCTCTCTCTCTCTCTCTCTCTCTCTCTCTCTCTCTCTCTCTCTCTCTCTCTCTCTCTCTCTCTCTCTCTCTCTCTCTCTCTCTCTCTCTCTCTCTCTCTCTCTCTCTCTCTCTCTCTCTCTCTCTCTCTCTCTCTCTCTCTCTCTCTCTCTCTCTCTCTCTCTCTCTCTCTCTCTCTCTCTCTCTCTCTCTCTCTCTCTCTCTCTCTCTCTCTCTCTCTCTCTCTCTCTCTCTCTCTCTCTCTCTCTCTCTCTCTCTCTCTCTCTCTCTCTCTCTCTCTCTCTCTCTCTCTCTCTCTCTCTCTCTCTCTCTCTCTCTCTCTCTCTCTCTCTCTCTCTCTCTCTCTCTCTCTCTCTCTCTCTCTCTCTCTCTCTCTCTCTCTCTCTCTCTCTCTCTCTCTCTCTCTCTCTCTCTCTCTCTCTCTCTCTCTCTCTCTCTCTCTCTCTCTCTCTCTCTCTCTCTCTCCCCCCCCCCCCCCCACCCCCCTCTCTATTTCTTTCCCTGGGCTTCCGAATCCTCACCCTTTTCTCCCCCTCATAGCGGCACGGCACGGCATTTCCATGCGTCATTCTCTCTTCTGTCCATCTCGCAGTCTGGTTGCAATCTCGGCCCGCTTGAGCCTCAGGTTTCAGGCCTTCGTCGAGTGGAAAGATCTCAAACCCTAGACCTTGACCCTTGGATCATGATCCATGGACCTTGATGCCTGGATCATAAACCCCAGACTGTGACCGACAGAGTGGTCATGACAGTGATACACCACAACCCTGAACTCATAAAGCCTAAACTCGTAACCCTAAAACCCCGAGACCCTTCCGGCGTGGTGTGTGGTGCAGGCAAAGGCACCAGTCGGATGGAGACACCGTTTTTTCTTCATTGGGTCGAGTCGCTGAAACTGGAGCATGATGGCTATCCTCCACAGCATCTATCGTTCATACTGTCGTGCTATGGGCTGTCGGTGCTGTCTGGTCCCCCCCCCCCCTCCTCCCCTCTCCCCACCTCCTCTCCTTTTTCTATTTCTCTGCGAGGCGTGCAGCGCATGAAGAATCTGAACAAGGTGAAACTCGTGGACGCCGGTTTCATTTGGACGGAGCCGCACTCGAAGCGCCTCAAGCTTAAGGTGAGTGAGATGACTCTCCTTGCACACGCTCTCAACAACGCCTCAGAGGAAGAAAGAGAAGATGAAGAAGGAGAGGGAGGAGTAGGGGAAGAAGAAGAAGAGGAAGAAGAAGAAGCACAAGAGAGACAGAAAGACACCGCATTAGTATTGCCTCAAGCTCCTCTCTTTCTTTCTCCTTCCCCATGACTTTCTCCCTTCCTTGCTTCCTCGCTTTCTCCATCCCCCCATTCTCCTCCCTCCCATTTTCCCTCCCTCTCTTTCTCCCTGCCTCCCCTTATTCTCCCTCCATTTACCCCACCCTCCCTTTCTCCCCTCCTCCCTCTTTCTCTCCCTCCCTTTCTCCTTCCATCCCTCTCTCCCCCCCTCTCTGGCTCCCTCCCTCCCTCCCCCCCTCCCTCCCTCCCTCCGTCCCTCCGTCCCTCCCTCCCTCCTTCAGTCCTTCCCACCATCTCTCAATCTCTCCCCCCTCACTCCCTCCCTCCCGGCATCCCTCCCTCTACCCCTCCATCCCGTTCTCTCTTGTTCCCTCCGTCCTTCACTCCCTCCCTCCCTCCCTCAGGCCTTTCCTCTCTTCCCCTCCTTGTCTCAGCTCTGCGTTGTGCTAGAGCATTGATTTGTCTTTGGTGTCTTTCTTCACGTGCCCCTCCCTCCCTGCGCCTCCGCGCCTCTCGTGGTACTGTGCAAACACCTTGACATGATTGTGCGACACGATGTCATGACATGATGATGCAGCATGATGACATGACCTCTGACATGATGACGTGACCTCTGACATGATGGCGTGACCTCTGACATGATGACGTGACCTCTGACATGATGACGTGACCTCTGGCATGATGACGTGACCTCTGACATGATGACGTGACCTCTGACATGATGACGCGACCTCTGACATGATGAGGTGACCTCTGACATGATGACGTGACCTCTGACATGATGACGTGACCTCTGACATGATGACGTGACCTCTGACATGATGACGTGACCTCTGACATCATGATATCACCTGATCATGGTAATGCGCTGCAGCTGCCGCTCACTTTCTCTCACACGTGTCTGCTCTCTCTCTTCTCTCCGCAGCTTACGGTGCAGAAGGAGGTGATGGCGTCGGCGATACTGCAGCAGTCGTTTGTGGTGGAGTACGTGGTGGAGGACCATATGTGTGACAGCTGCAACCGCCACAACGCCAACCCCGATCAATGGGTGGCCGCCGTGCAGGTCAGTCTCGTCTCTTGTCGTCGTGTAGCTTGGTTTGTGCATTGTTGTTTCGTAGGTTGATTTGCCTGTTGTCGCTAATGTGTGTGTGTGTGTGTGGGCGACTATACCCATAAAAGATTTGGTATGTTGTACTACCGAGCATGTGCATCCTTACAGTGTCTGTTTTGGTGTCGTGGTGATGTACGCTAGCATCCGCACGGCCAGTGCAGCATGTGGGACCGCACGAAACGACGAAGTTGCGCACACGCGTGCAAAAGTTTGCGCCTGTTTGTGCACGCGTGTATCCTCCTACCACGCGTGTATCCTCCGACCACTGTCGCGGGGGCAAACAGGTGCGAGTGGGGAGGAGTGTGTTGGGGTTGTGAATGGGATGCACCTTCCGCAATGACACTCGGTCCATGGTACATGGTGCCCGAGGCTTTGTGCATGACTTCTGGTGAATGAGGCCCAGTGGATGGCACATCCGAGAGAATTGTGTGTGGTTTGCGTGCTGCAAGACGTGATGTGACATGCCACGAGGTGACATGAGGTGATGTGACATGACATGACATGACATGACATGATATGGCACAGCATGCCACGACATGGAACGGCATGCCACGACATGGGGAGACAATCTCGTTGGTGTCATCAGTGGCCGCTGGATTGCTGAGGGTGCTTCTGCCTGAGGGTCTTCCCAGGCCAGTCGTGCGCCTCCCTCCTTTGTCTGGCTGATTTGGGGGCGCAGGGGGAGGGATTGCTTTTGCAATTGGAATGTTTGCGGGCGAAAGCCTACATGCATGCTTACGTGTGCTCATGAGCACACTCATTTGCATGAGTGTGTTGGGGAGCACCCATGAAGCTTGTTTCCGACTTCCCCACCTCCCGCTCCCCCGCCTCCTTGTAGTTTTTACCCCTGTCGTGCAGAGTCTGTGTCTCCCCTCCCTTATCCTGCAGGCACGGCAGAAAGAAAACCGCATCAGCCTTTTGCAAAGGCTGATGCCGTTTTGCAAAGGTCTCAAGAAACTCTGACCTGGTCTGTGTCTCTCTCTCGCCCTTCCCTCCTTTGTCTCCACAGGTACGGCAGAAATAAGACCACTTCAACGCTTTGCAATTGACTTGAGGGACATCGACATGGGCTGTGTCTCTCTCTCTCTCTCTCTCTCTCTCTCTCTCTCTCTCTCTCTCTCTCT
>SZWC01015200.1:0-61884 GCA_023375785.1 Penium margaritaceum
CATCCCCCCAACCCCCACCCCCTGAGCTACTTGTGTCGCGCACTTTGCACTTGCCCTTGCACATGCGCGAGATCGCGCTTGTCAGCATTCTGACAGCGCGTTCTGGAAATGGCGATATGTTGAACACGTTGCCATATCGATAAGACTCCATCACAGTTGCAGCGCAACAGGCTTTGCTTCAACAAAGCTGGCCAGATATGTAAGCCATACACCAAAGTAGGCCAAATACGTAAGTTGTTTAGGTCGGTCGGCCGTGGACGTAAGAGAATTCAAAAACATGGCCATATTTGTAAAATGACCTTTTTCCAAACCCGTCGCCAGTTTACTCTACCTCGCAGCAAACTGGCGACGAGTTTTGAAAAAGTTCGAGAAAAATTACCACAACTTCGAGCGAAGCTTCGACAGGCTGAGAAAAACCGTCGCGAACATTTTTTCGCGACGTTACCAGCCGCGACATTTAGGTTGCCAATTGATACAAACCTCACTCCGCGGATAGTCAAGCTTTCTCTCGTGTCGAAATCTCGAACACTCCTACCGCGTAACCGGAAACCGCGTTCCTGTGCATGTCAAGGCTGTAGGCTAATATGGATAACGGTCGCTTGTCGAGTTGCAGGCACGCCTCGGTGGGACCCTTCACTTTTCCTCGGCTTTCAGTTTCTTCCCTCCTCGTCATGAAGCGTCCAGAGGGACGCCGTTTTGGCGTTTTGGCAGTAGCGCTCAAGACAAACTGCGGCCGCGCTCCTCCGCGTCAACGCGGTGTGCACGTTAGCTGAGCGACAACGACCGCTACCTTCAGTTGCGGACTAACCATGCGCTTGCGTCGCGAACATGCGGGTTCGTCCGGCAGACTGCTGTCTTTCACACCACGGCTTGCAAAGGAAACCACAGAAAAGGACATGGCCTTGCCACCACGAGTACAGGAGGCACCACATACGGTCGATGGCTGAGCTGGCGGCGGCGGCTTGCGTCCCACCCAAACCCATTCGGACACGGCGAGCCAGTGTCCGGATCAGGGCACCGCAGCGCACGGTTACGCGTTCCTGCAGGACAACATGCTCGTGGGGCCAGCAGAACTCTATGAACTTAGGGGCCATTTGGATTTCTCAGAATTAGGCCTCACGGTTCCGGATTTCTGCGATTTGACCGCTAAAAGACGCCCGTTTCCGCGGTTAAGCTGACCGTTACTTTAAGGAACGCGGTCGACTACGCCTACAGTCGACTCAGATGCGAGTCAATGCGGTCGGACTCCCACCCTCGGTCATAGCGAAATTAGCTGTCGACAGAGAACGACGTGAACCGGACTTCGACGTCCCTGGTCGCAGTGTTCTGCGGCCGCGAGGGCCAATGCTGAGTAATCCAAACCGACCCTTATGAGTTAAGCCGAAGAACAATTCGCACTCGCTTGGATACGGGGACACATAATTACACAACTGCTATCGTACCTAACTTTCGGTATATTCATACACGTTTCAGCCTATCATTTTCAGATATAAAACATTATCTTCTTTTTTACGTGCCTTACTATTCTGCCGAATGGAGCGTCTATTTACACCAAAAAGAGAATAGATGGTGGAAAGGTAGAACTTTCAATGAAAAACACACTTAAGAATTTGGGACCCTTGAGCAATTCATAATTAGTGGTAAGTGTACTTCGATGACAAGTGTCAAAATCATCGGACATATATATACAAGTGTCAAGTTACAAACGAAGCATATTTGGGTTCCATCGGTCGATTTTTGAGCGATGCGTACGGAGTCGCATTGTGAGTGGTCGGATTCGAGGTCCGCCGAGAAGTAGGGGGTCATTGAGAACCGACGGTGAAGATGCGAGATGCATCTTCATGAATCCACATTTGTCTCGGTGCGTCGAGAAGTCGACCGAAAGTTCGTGATACTTCTGCTCGTGGGTTCGCAAGAGCAATCAAAATTGTTGAAAGGTTCGGGAATATCCACTAAGGACGAGGAAGATGGCCTGTTTGCCCTCGACCGTCTGAGTGAATACCGCGATCTTTACGACATGATGGTGTAACAAACCAGGAAATTAGAAGGGTAGACAAGTAAGGAAAGCCCTGGGAACGGAATGGTTGGCCTCGGCGGCTCAACCAACGCGTGAAATCCCACGGGGTGGGCGTCGGAGCGCAACCCACCGACCATCGTATTGTCATAGGGCAGGATTCTGCAGGATATTTCCTGTTTTGCTGATGTCATCGGACGGACATGTACGGTCCATCCTCTTCCACTATAGCTAATTACTAACCAATCAGCGAAAGGGGAAATCCTGACCTGGCAGATATTCATATTTGGGATAATACCCGACTTACCCAGATTACCTGTTTCGATGTGTAAAACACCCGGTTGGTTTTTCCTGGTCGGTTCTATCCAAGGGGTAGAGACCTATTTTGTACCACGACTAGGTCGCCATGTTGCATTCCTCCCCCTTTAGCTACAAGCCGTCCTCGGTTTGCAAAGGAAAAGAGGTTCACTCTTCAAACTAACCACGTTGGGAAAGTATAAAGAGTGAGTGAAACGTCAAGACGGCGCTTCTGTCCACGAGAGGATGCTATGCGAATACATGGTTGTTGCCAATGCATGTATCCATGTTGCATGCTTATGTGAGCTTCATGTCGAAGCAAGACTGTTCATTGCAAGGAGCCAAAAGAGGGTCCTTGTGCATGTGGCTTTGGTGCTTGAAGATTCAACGAAGCTTCGTGCACCGAATTCGTGAGACATCGCTCATCTTATGTTGACACAGCAACAACATCTTCCATAATTGAGCATGGGGTTTTCATGTTGGATATTGAAGAGAAAGATGTGAGATGGAAAATGAATTTCGTGGTGGGCTTTGGGTGTTCAGCCTTAGGATTGCACTGATGTGTCCTCCCCCTGTTGCTGAGGAGCGTCCCCGCAAGAAGTGCGCGGGAAAATACTTGTCGGGCTTAAAAAATGTGCCACCATTTCCCAAATGAAGATTCTCTTCGTGGGGCTCATGCCAGGGTGGTACTCCCAGAGGCGTGGTCAATCAAACTCAATCTCAATGAAGCCCAAGGGGAATTTTGCATGCGGTCAGGTCCGCATGTGGCTATCATAGCCGGTTCAGTTGGGTTGGCTGGACAACCATTCCCGATTGAGCCCTTGGCTCGAAAATAGACACGGTGGCCGATGTCGCCGCCATGAAACAAGTGTAAGCATATCATGTGACGATGCTTAGGGACCAACTGAACATTGTAGATCACATGGTCGTGCATTGTATGGGACATTGCCAAACGTGTCCAAGACATGACGTTGTCACAGCATGAGTCTTCCAGCACATGTGTCTACCATAGTGTGATGACGGATGAGGCTGTCATTTGGTAGCACGAACACCTGAAGCCTGCCGTCCCCGCACTCGACGGACGAGTGGGTATCATCGGATGCCGTGTGGTCTAAGACTTTCCATCGTGTGGAGATAATCCCGGGTAGTGTGATGTACTTGGACACACAACCCATCTTCTTCGACCAGAAGAGTGTTCAATGCACATAGCAAAGGTGCCAAGTGCACAGTCTTGAGTAACGCGGTGGGTGAGACCCAAAAATCCGACGTTATGACTGTTGTAAGAGATGGATAACAAAATGCCACATGAATTTGTGTATTTGCGCTTTGCAGAGGTATTTTTGAATTACCCAAACACATCAGTAGCATGACTGAAGGTGTGAAATGGGACATTCCCATGGAAGTTGGGAGCTTCGAGTGTGATCTCTGAAGGAAGGTGATCAAACTCAGATTACTTGAGCAATGTCATCCAACATTATCTTTTCTTACATCCCATTCTCGCTGGGGTGAAAAGAAGTTGGAATGTTGTGTCCCTTAGTATGGTTTGTGCTTGCTTGCACAAAACTAAGGCATGTCCAAGGGTAAGTGTCGATCCTTCAAGGAGCACCTAGAACATGTAGGGGTGCCCTGTACTTCTCGAAACATCTGGGAGATGTCCAAAGAACGGCGTTGGAGAGCATTGGTACCAAAGTACACTTCCCCAGTATGTGGACCCTTGATCATTGCTCATTGCCGTAGAAGGCTACATCCGGTACTTTTAGTGACTCGAGGTTGTCTGCAACCAATAGTGAACACCAGAGTGTGCTCATGGGTAGACCATGTCACCATGAGTTTGACGAAATGTTGTCATCTAACAAAAATCTCATTGGGTTATATAACATGATGTGTTATGTAACCACATAATCATGCTTATGCTACCAGATTACGACCTGTTTCTGATGCGTAAATTAGGCACTACGCCCATCGCTGAGGAGTGACCAAGGGCATCATGTATATCCCAATGGAATTGAAACAGTGCGCTATAGATGAGTATCTGCTGACTGGATCGATAAGGAATCCAGTAGTGCACATTCGGGTATAGTGAATGTCATCGGAATAATGACTTAAGTACCCGTGTTGTTCATAACATAATGAGGGGCTGTGAGTGGTTTCAAATCTACAGCTATATTAGCCTAAAAATCCCGCTCCGATGATTTGGATGTTGGGTAGATGGCACCATTGATAGAGGTGTCTGTACAAATGTGCTGGTAATTGGACCATGCTAGGTTTCACCTTGCCATGACTATGGCGAGCATAAGCATCCTTGGTGCCTTTCGAGTACTGACATAGAGCCATGGTGGTGAGTGTCCTCCATAGTACTTAGCACATCATCTTCCCGAGCCCTAGCTCTAGCGTAGGAGATCGAGGATCATGAAGCACCGGACACATGGAGTGTTGCCCTTCATGATTCATCCAACATCCCTCTTGATGGCAGGGGTGACATGTGTCACAATGTGAGTACCGAACCCTCTTACCGCTCTTCAACCATGCTGTCTCCATGCTTGCAAACATGGTTGAGATTTGACCATGTTGACCATCATAGTCCAATGTGGACTGCAGCATGGTAGGGGAAACCCTCACAGTAGAGACAAGGTGGAAGCTTTCCTCCTTGCACCGTAAGTCATTATGTAAAAGGCAAAGAAATTCCATGACACATTCGACAATGTCCCTCGTCCATGTTGTAACATGGGTCAAATAGAGAAAGAACATGGGGATACAACCATGTCTCCTTTTGTTGTGTAACACCTTGCTCTAACTGAGCATGTTAAGGTGTTATGACTCGTAAAGAACATGCCCGTGATTAAATCCGTTCGCATTAGCTCTATTGACCATCCATTTGGCCTTGTACCAGATCGGTGTTGGACGATGGTACCTTCTTGGATAGAAGATTGCATCCACCTTAACTCAGGATTGATGAGCAGCCAAGGCACAAGCCGGGTATTTGATGCCATGGACAAGTGAGTTGACGCATTGTCAAGTAAACTACATGGCCAGGTGTATCGCCATTGGGATGGCTGGCCTATAGCATGTCCCATAGTGTAATTTGTACATGTAGGACAGAAGACAGAGTGAGAGAGAGGGAGAGGCAATGTACATGACCTGAATGGTGTCAGTCATGGCGTTCCTTCAAGCATGAAGGTCACCAATTACATGTGCCAGTATGACAAGCTTAAAGCCTCATGGGCCATTGTCGTGTACGCATGAATCTGCTGTCATGAGCAACATGCAATCTGGTCCATTGCCTTGCCATTACTGACATGCGTTTGAGCATTGTCGTTCATCATGTTGCAGCACATGGCTTGGCACGAGGAACTCTTTTTATTCCAATAGCGATTAAGATAATGCCTTCTGAGGTCACTTTGATGTTGTACTTCATGCATCGTGAGCCTGTGCATGCGTACATATGCTTCACATAACAGAAGCATGCACTTTGACGTACGTCAAGGATGCTTGGTGCATGAGTCAATCATTAAAATTGATGTGCAAGGCACTATGGCTAGGTGGATGGGATTGCAAAGAATAAACACCTTCATGAGTACAATGCAGAATCTCCATGTTTGAGACGTGTCTAAGGTGCAAGTGTTGCCACTGACATTGTACCCAATGGCGTCACCCTCGTTGTCGAGAGGATTACCCATCTGGATGCCGTGGTATGCTTACAGTTTATGAGGCAAGCTGCACCAGGTTTTCAACCTTTTCCTTGTCGTGATCTGATGGCCATTACCTGTTCATTGGCACGTTGTTGGACCATTGGATTGTCTGGCTGACTTAGCTGGCAACGCCACCATAACCTGTAGCTTTTGCAATAGCACGTTGTTTGCCTCATGATGATCCCTAAGTGCCCCTTTTTCTCATGTAGCCTATGGTCCGAGCAATTATAGTCAGCATTGAGGCACCCTAGGTTCCTCTCAGATCTACTGTTCTTGTTTCGTTACCAACTAATGGCCATTGACCAAAAATATCGGGAGGAAGGGGTGGGATGTCACTGTGCTTACAGAATGGACCTTGCACTGCCGTTTGGCTAGTACACTTATGCTGTAGCAATCATTGTAGTGAATCCTATAAAGTCCTCTTTGTCTACGAAGTTCCAATAACCAAGGAGGCCCGTAGGCGCACAAGGTGTTCAGCTGGCAACTTCATGGGAGGATGGGGATTTGACTTCCCACATGTCCTGACCTATGCAACATGGATCAGACACAACTCGATGGAGTCTGAGTGTATCCTATGCTGCATTTCTTTTTTCAAAACGGACCTAGCCGTGCAACATAATCAATCCCTGCCGGCTATACCAGCCAGTTGTTAAGATCGAGGTGGCGTCATCTACTGACAAATGTCAGCAGGTCAACTGGTCAGATTGAGCAATTGTCAATTGCGCCAACCATTGCATGTAGTGCGAGGAAGGCTCATACCACTGCCGACAGTGTCAACATTGCCCATGCTATGGCACTTCAAGCTAGCAAGACTCAAGTCACTACTCAACAAGCCAGCAAAGTTGGACAAGCTGAAACAACTTGTAGTGTCGCTTCATAATCCAACACCATTGCTAGGTCAGTCCAGCACGAATCATGACTGCTGAAATTTGAGTGAGAATGAACCATGCAATTGTTGGGCATGTCGACACGGTATGGACTGCAAAAAGCGAGTCGACACGTGTAATGCCGGTGCTGGAAAATCCAACACGACTTTCTAGTTGTTGGGAAAACACAACCAACTGGCATTTCCAGAAGCCAACATTCTTCAGACCACTGCCGGCCCGTCAAGCTAGATGAACTGGCATGATGTATTGGAGGTGAGGGTCGGTTTGAGCACGCCCCCTCGTGCACCACTGGCCGATAGCCAATAGACTTTATGCCAGACTGTAGCCCGGTGGGCATCCCCTCATGACGGGCAGCCACGAAGTCGTCCCCACTAGTCGGTGACAAGTGGAGGGGGAGATGGACCCTCCCTTATGGATTTCTTTCCATGCTAGTTTAATCTAGCGGCATTTTTCCAACAAGTCCTAAGCTTCTTGTGGTGCCATCACGGCTTTTGCCGTTGCTGACAACACGACTGGAGCTCCTGTTGGTGCTCGCGGCGCTAGCAAGGTACCTCTTGCTACTCGTACCGCCTGTGCGGCTCTTTTCTCCGTCGGCAGTACCAATAGGGCAAATGGCTTTGTTAACAGTGCTACCAGAGTGTGCACTACTAATGCAACACTACCAGGGTAGTTGTTGTTGCTCACAATAACAACACAGCCCTGGACGTTGCTGGCAACGCCAGTTGGGCGGCTGCTTCTGCCGGTGATTCTAGCATAGCCATCGCCGTTGCTGGTAGCGCCAACAGGGCAGCTATTGCTACTTGTGATTCTAGCACAGCTCTTCCCACTACTGGCAGCACCAGCAAGACGGCTGCTACTACAGGCGATGCTAGCGCAACTCTGTTGCTGCCGGCAGCGCCAATAGGGCGCTGCTACTGCTGGTGATGCCAGCGTAGCCCTCGTCGTTGCTGGCAGTCCTAGCAGGGCGGCTGCTACTGCTACTGGCGATGCCGGCGTAACCCTCGTCCCTGCTGGCAGTGCCAATAGGGTGGTTGCTGCAGCTGGCGATGCCACCACAGCCCTCGCCGCTGCAGGCTGCGCCAATAGAGCGGCTAATGCTACTGGCAATGCCAGCGCAGCCCTTGCCGTTGCTGACTGTACCAGCAAACAGCTGCTGTTGCTCCTGGAAATGCTTGCGCAACCCTCATCGCTACTGGTAGCGCCAGCAAGACGGCTGCTGCTACTGGCAATGCCAGCACAGCCCTCGCCGCTGCTGGTAACGCTTGTAGGATGACTGCTGCTGCTGGCGATGCTAGCGCAGCCCTCGCCGCTGCTGGCGGTGCCAAAAGGGTGGCTCCTGCTGCTGGCGATACCAATGCAGCCCTCGTCGCTGCTGGCAGCGCCAGCAGAGTGGCTGCTACTACTAGCGATGCCAACATAGCCCTCGCCACTGCTGGCAACGCAGTAGAGCGGCTGCTACTGCTAACGATGTTAACGCAGCCCTCGCTGCTGCTAGCAGCGCCACCAGGGTGGTTGCTGCTGCTGGCAATGCCAGCATAGCCCTCGCCGTTGTTGGAAATGCCAACAGGGCGGCTGCTGTTGCTGGTAATGCCAGTGCAGCCCTCGCCGCTACTGGCAGCACCAGCAGAGCGGCTGTTGGTGCGCACTTCTCTGAAGCACGCGCGGTCATGTGCAATGACCCGGCCCGGGTGAAATTGAAAACAAAAATCTTCGTTTTGCAGTCGTGGAGTTCGACGTCTGAGCCAGAGAGAAGCACAGGCGCAGGGCAGCCGGGCAGCTTTGCTGCTTCGCGCAGCCGCTACACTTCCTTGGAACGCCATCGAACCGCGCCATGGTGTTTTCATGCCATGGCATAGGCTGTTGTGAATTCGGAACGGGAATATATATTTCGGCCTCCGACACTCCCACGTCCGCGGCTGTGCGGAGTAGGAATCCAGAGTTCTTGTGATCTTTTGCTTCCCTACTGTTTTGGCGTGAAAGCAGCAAACTCAGGCAAGGCGCACATGGCGTTCCCACGCCATGACGCACTTCGCGATGGTGTCGACTTAGGGTATGTTCGGATGGCATCGCGTGGACACGCGATCGCGGGAATCTATGCGTTTTGACCGCATCTGACACCTTTTGCCGCCCACTTTCGCCACTCACCGCGATCGTCGACGATGGGCACCAAACCCTAGAGATCTCGGACTTCTTAGCTCCCGCATGTGTCCTCATGCATGTACGTGAAACGGACAAATCGTCTCGCCATCACATGGCTCCACGTGATCGCGTGCCCATGCGATGACATCTGAACATACCCTTAGCTTGGCCATCGTGGCTCAGTCGCTTGAGCTCTTGAGCTGCGAAGACCTGAGTGAGGCAAAGAAGCCAACCTCACTATGGGTGAGGCTGGTGGCGTGGTTCGGTTGAAGATTTTCCACCCGCGCCTGGTTAGTTGGCTTGGATGGTTGGAACATCGATTTTCATATGTGCTCAGGCCTTTTCCTCCATTTTGAACAAGCAAATCTGTAATATTGCAAACTTCTGTGCATGTGTTTGAGACACCACCATGACACATGCTTAAGTGTCCATATTGAAGTGGCCAGTACACATCCTTTCTATCGTCGGATCAGTTCCATCACGATGGGAATGAAGACAACTCCATCCCCATGCGTTTTGTAAGGTGCAGAGCATGGCAAAAGAGCGGCCATGCTCTGCACTTGTCGCTCAACCAACTCCTCCAAACAATTTCAACAATCGCCACCTCCCGTTCCAACCATCGTCGGACCGAGAGCCGATGGTTGGATGGGGAATGTTTCTCTCCTTTGAAAATGGGCCTGTTTGGACCTGACCGTTTTGTTGCTGGCTGAGTCTAGTCGCATCGGCCGTCGGTAGAGAGGCTTATGAGCTAGTTCGTGTCAGGACGTCCGAATGGAGAGTGGCGCTGTCCGGATAGGAGGAAGTCAGATCCAGCGGACTAAACAGACCCTAAAAATTAGCAGACCAACATCTTTTGTCACCGTTGCTTGCCCCGAAAGCAAACATGTACTCTACCAAAAACAAAAGACGCTTCGAACCTCGCCTAGTACCTCTACTCCTCGTAGAAAGATTTCGACAATCGCGCGCTTAAACTGCACAATAGCTGCACTCAACCAACAGGTTGAAGGAAGTTACGTGGCAACGTCTAATCTGGTTGGAATCGATGGTTGAATTTGGCCAACCATCGATTCCAAATACAACTAGCCTCACCCTAGGTTGTCCGGTGTGAAGGTGCGAGCCGGACCGAAGTTCGAATAGAAAATGCGAACTTTGTCCGGCCAGCAGTTCACCCCGGGTCGTTCAAGTAGACAGCGGAAGTAGTTGGCCACGGAAGGATCGGTGGCTCTGATGCCATTGTAACAATCCAGGAAAGTAGAAGGGTAGACGAGTAAGGAAAGCCCTCCGAACGGAATGGTTGGCCTCGGCGGCTCAACCAGCGCATAAAATCCCACGGGGTGGGCGTCGGAGCGCGACCCACTACAGGATATTTCCCACTCTGCTGATGTCATTGGATGGACCTGGACGGTCCATCCTCTTCCACTATAGCTGACTACTAACCAATCAGCGAAAGGGGAAATCCTGACCTGGCAGATATTCATATTTGGGATAATACCCGGCTTACCCAGATTGCCTGTTTGGGTGTGTAAAATACCCGGTTGGTATTTCCTGGTCGGTTCTACCCAAGGGGTAGAGACCTATTTTGTACCATGACTAGGTTGTCATGTTACAGGTGGGCTGTTTGTGTAATGACATAAGTGCCCACTAGGAAAGATTACGACGTTGTGTATGTGTGGTACGTAACACTTCTCCCCCTTTTAGCCGCAACGTCCTGTGGCGCATTCAGATGTGGCTTGGAGATGGGGGTAGTAGCCGTCGATGAGATGATGGACGTCTAGGAGGTTGTCGTAAGGTTCCTTACTGCTGTGCGTAGCATCATAGCCGTGCCATTTGAGGAGATGTTCTATCGTCTTACCTCGTTGGCGGTGGCCGAGGATGTCCTGGGTGACATACTCCGTATCTTCATCCACTTGAATTGGAGGCGAAGGAGGGATATCTCTGCAAGGGAAGTTTGCTCCTGGGTCTCAGTAGTGTTTGAGTCTACTGACATGGAACACTGGATGAACATGCATGGTGTCGGAGAGTTTGAGTCGCGCTGCAACAGGGGTTTGCATGAGCTCAATCTTAAAAAATTCCAACCATCGGGGTTTGAGCATTGAACACTCTGATCCGTAGAGCTTGATGTTTGCCGAGCTAAGGAGGACTTTGTCGCCAGCGGCGAAGACGTTCCGACTACGAAGTCGGTCAGTTACTCGCTTCATCGCCGCTTGTGTTTTTGTGAGGGTTTGCAATGTTTGCTCTGAGATGGTGATAAATTCTCGACGTTGAACGTCGACCGCGAGGATGTTGCTGCAACTTTGTAGTCCGGTTTGTGTGGCGGGAAGTTTGCCATTCACCAATTCAAATGGGTTTTTACCCGTTGCGGTGGAAATGAACGAATTATATGAAATTCTGCTCGTTGGGAGTTTTGTGCCCAATCCATCCAGTGAGGTTCGCATAGTCTTCAAAGAAGCTGTTCGAGTGTTTGATTTGTCTGCTCAGTTTGACCATCGGTTTGAGAATGAAGCACAGTTAAAAGTTGAATTCTGTTGCCGCAGCGGGTCATCAGTTCATGCCAAAAACGGCTCGTGAATCGACCATCTCTGTAGCTCGTGATGGTTCTCGGTACGCCGTGTAGCCATACAAAGTTGTTTAGAAACAGCCGTGCTGTTCCCTCGGCGGTGATGGTGGTTGTTGTCGAAATGAAGTAGGACATTTGGAAAATCTGTCGACGACCACGAGGATTGCGTCATATCCTTGCGGTGTGACCAAGAATCCTGTAACGAAGTTCATACAGATTTCTGCCCAGGGTTCCGTCAGAACAGAGAGTGGTTTCAGAAGTCTGGGTGGCCTCATGCGGCGGGATTTTTGTCACTTACGAGTTTCGTAGGTCTTGCGGAAGTTGGCCACGTCGAATTGCATCTTGTCCCACCAATAGTTTTTTTTCCCAGCTTCTTCAGTTTATTGTCCTCTCGGAAGTGTCCACCTGGTCTGTTGCTGTGACACTCTTCGAGCAGCATACGACAAAGTTTGTTGTTCGGAAGAACGGCCACTTGGTGAGTGAATTGTCGTCGCCAGCAGGGTGCCTGGAACCAAATTTTCGCTTTTTCAGAGCCATCATGTTGGTCATAGCCTCGTGCAAACTGTCGCTTGAGGTATCGGGTCTCACTGTAGCTGTAGAGTTGCCACATCAGCCATAAAGTCTGGTTGGCGGCTGAGTGCATCCGCCATATCGATTTTGCCCAACTGGTACTCAGTGTCGTAGTCACACCCGGATTCAAGGAAATCCATCCATTGGGTTATCGTCGACTGAGATTCAGGTTCGTCTTCAATTGTTTTAATGCGTGGTGGTCGATGTGCACGATGCATCGGGGACACTCCAGATAGCATCACCACGTCTTGAACGCGTTAACAACCGCCAACATCTCCTTCTCGTGTACTGCATAGTTGAGTTCCGGTCCTCGCAGTTTTTGAGCCATGTAGGCGACCGGTTGCTTGCCGTTGCCATGGTTTTGCAGAAGAATTGCGCCAATGGCTTGGTCTGATGCATCCGTGGCCATGACATACTCAACTGTTGGATCGGCTGATTGTAGGGTTGGATCGACTGATTGGTCAACGCTTCTTGTTCGCTATCTTCGTATCGCACTTGTTTTCTTTTATAGCAAGGTCAAAAAGAGACGCTGACACGCGGGCGTAGTCCTCTATGAAGCGCTGGTAGTAATTGCAGAATCTGAGAAAATCCTGAATTTCTTGAACATTGGTCAGCGCCGGCCAATCAGCGTTTGTTGCTACTTTTTTCAGATCCATGGCGATCCGTCCGCCGTTGATGATGTGACCCAAAAACTTGGTCGAAAGACGACTGAACTCGCATTCTGAGAGTTTTCCGAGAAGTTTCTCTCTTCATAAAACATCGAGAAATTTTTGGAGATTTCCATCGTGCTGTTCTGGGGTGCAGCTGTACACCATAATGTTGTCGAGGTATACTATGACAAAATCGTCAAGGTACAGACGAAAAATGATCATGGCTGCCGTAAACATTGCTGGGGCATTTGTGAGTCCAAACAAGATTACAATGAACTCAAAGTGCACGTAGCGAGTTTGGAACGCCGTCTTCTCAATGTTTGTGTCTAACTTTTGTATTCGGTGATATTCGTTGCATTATTCAATTTTGTTGAAAATGCAGGCCCCTCGGAGTTGGTCGAAAGGGTTGTCAACTCGGAAAGAGGACAACGGTTCTTGATGGTAGCGTTGTTCAACGTCCGATTATTCACACACATTCGCATCTCGCAAGTTTTCTTTTTAGGGAATACTACTGGTGCGGCGTATGGTGACGTAGATGGGTGGATGAAGCCCTTACTGAGCATCTCGTTGAGATACTTTTTCAGCTCGGTCAGCTCGTGATCGCTCATCCAATAGGCTCCTCAAATGGTAGGTCTGTTGCCAGGCTACTGTTCAATGCGATGGTCGATGTCTAGCTGAGGAGGTAAGGTCTTCAGGATTTTTTTTGGAGAAGGCATTCGTAAACCCTTGGATGAGGAGTGCAAACTCTTTGGGTACCATCACAAACTTTGTTGATGCCAACGAGGCTCTTAAGGTCGATGATGAGTCAGCTGTTGCCACTTTCTATTCTTCTATTGGCTAGAGATATATGAGCCACGCACGTGCTCCTCATTGCATACAATACTTGGCCACGTTGAGCGGTATCAGCTGCACAGGTTGTCGCTTTTCGGCTTCCATGGCTTCCTCTGTAGATTTCACCTGTGCTGCTTCCGTCTCGCATGCAGAAGTTATCATTTGGAGCCATCGATTTCAACGTAGATGCCGCCGTTGTTCCAGTTGACTTGCGAGTTGTGCTGGTGCACGGAATCTTGTCTGAGGATTATCTTGTGGTCACTCATTGGACTAGTCCTCGAGATCGTTACATCCTGTATATCTCCCACTTGCATTCGTAGTGGTTCTTGGAATCTCCGTATCTATAGTCTTTTGTCGATGGATTTTCCTTCAAACACAACTGGTTTGGTCTGCAAACCCAACTTGCGAACCATGTCATTACTTATGAAGCAGTGTAAAGCTCCTCTATCCAATAGTGCCAGTACCATTCTGCGACTTTCATATCCTCGAGGTTGAACCTTTAGCAATATCACCGGTTGGTCATCCTCGTACCCCTCGTCGAACTTTGCGATCGGAGAAACCATATACGTCAATGTAGGCTGTTGAGATGGGCGATCATTTGGTACAGATCGCTCCTCCTGGACAAAAGTTACGCCTTTTACTCTTGCAATATGTCGTTTCCTGACCTATTTTTCTACGACCCCCCCCTTTTTGGCCTGTTGTTCGCTTTGACAATTGCGAGCGATGTGCCCAACTTTTCCGTAGTTGTAATAGATTTGTGTATCTCTCTGGTGCACAACATCCAATTCCATCGGAGTCAAGGAGTTTGCTGATTGGTTTTTCTCGTTTCCACGATTATTGTGGTTAGGAGGTTGCGAGGCGTAGGATTCTTGGATCCGAGCGTTGTAGTCACTGTTGCCAATCCTTTGTGCTACTGCGATCATCCACAATAAGTTGCTCTGGATGCCGAAGATAGCGATTGCTTGCCGGATATCGCGCTTTAGGATGTTGTTGTAATGAAAATAGAGTTTGTTGGGGGCAATGTCTGCTCAGGTGATAATCTTGCAAAATCTTCGCATGTACTCAGCCACGCTGGACTGCTCACGTAGATGCTAGAGCTTGTACCGTGCATCATACTTCTCATTCAGTCGCCCAAAGCGTGTGAGCATCGCACGTAACAATTTATCCTAGTCAGTTGGTGGGTCTAGGGCGTCTTGCCACCGTGGGTTGATCTGATCCAAGGGTAGAACGCCTGCGGTCGGTGATGTGAGACGGGCACCGTGGTCTATCTATGAGGTCATGCCAGTTTCCTGCTACCGTTGGATGGTCTTCAGATCGGACCACCAACTTAGCGCCGTGCCACGTGAATTCACTACCGTGAGGTCTATTTTCTTTCAATCGTTGTTGACTCCAGTCGCGGTGAAGTACACCTCCAATCTCATCAGCCACATCCGTACTGTTGGTCCTTCTGAATTTTCAGGGTCCAACGGTTCTAATTTTGTGTTCGCTCCAGAGTTGAGAATTTCTCTTGACGAGCACCACTTCACATGCGCTTGCGTTGCAAAGAGCCTCCATTGCAATTTTGAGTTGTTGGAGTCGGTGGTTGTTGATCCCCTCGAGCGCGGAGATCCAATTTGCCTGTTCCTCGTTGACCTGCGCTTGCCGTCCAGTGCCACCTGTGGTCCCTGTTGTCATCGTCGAGGTTGTCGCTTGGGGTGATTGGTTCATCGCCGTTGGGTCCGTGACCGGATTTGTCGCCGTAGCCGTAGGGGTTGTCCCAGCTTATGCAAAGCCTGCCATGCCAGTATTTGCTGTCCCTTCAGGGATTGCGTTCATCAGCACGTTCTGCTCCTCCATTGTCGAAGTCGCCGCCGAAGACCCGCTGCTTGTCATCGGTTGCGCTCGCTTGCGTCACGTCGTAGTCATGAAGTCTGCAAAGCCTTGACGTGCAAGATGCGCTAACGACTTGTGTAAGGTAGTCCTCTAGATGGGTAAAGCAGTTGGATGCCTCTCCAACATTGCTACGCTCTTACACCAATGTTACGTCGAATGACGCGTAGATGGTGGCGGGTAGAAGTTGCGAGGCAAAACATGATCTAGAATTTGGGACACTTGAGCAATTTATAACTAGAGAGAAGTGTACTTCGATGACAAGTGTTGAAATGATGGAACATATACATACAAGTGTCGAGTTATGAATGAAGCATAGTCGGGGTCGTTGGGTCGATTGTCGAGCAACGGTCGACTTGTTGCACTATTGTCGTACGGGGCCGCGTCGTGAGCGGTCGGATTCAAGAAGGTTCGTTGAGATGTCGGGGTTCTTTGAGAATTGACGGTGAAGATGCAAGATGCATCTTTATAAATCCTGATTCGTCGTGATGCATGGAGAAGTTGACCGAAAGGTCGTGATACTCCCGTTCGTGGGTTCGCGAGAGTGGTCAAAATTGTTGGAAGGTTCAGGAATATCCACTAAGGGGGGAGAAGATGGCCTGTTTACCCTCGACCGTCTGAGTGAATAACACAGTCATAGCAACACGATGGGCTGTTTGTGCAATAACAGAAATGCCCACTCAAATAAGAAGGCTTTGTGTACGTCTGGTGTGAAACACATAGATGGTGAATTCTTAGAATTAGTGAGGCAGAACACTATTTAGAATTTGGGACACTTGAGCAATTTATAATTAGTGGTAAGTATACTTTGATGACACTTGTCAAAATGATCAAACATATAGATACATGTGTTGAGTTACGAAGAAGGCATAGTTGGGGTCGTTGGGTCGATTGTCGGGCGACGCGTGCCGAGTCGCGTTGTGAATGATTGGATTTGAGAAGGTCCGTTGAGAAATCAGGGGACTTCAAGAATTGGCGGTGAAGATGCGAGATGCATTCTTATAAATCCAGATTCTTCTCGGTGCATTGAGAAGGGGACCGAAAGATCGTGATACTTCTGTCGTAGATTTGTGAGAGTGGTCAAAGCTGTCAGAAGGTTCGGGAAGACTCACTCATGACAAGGGCAGTTGGCCAGCTT
This sequence comes from Penium margaritaceum, assembly GCA_023375785.1. Classification (NCBI taxonomy): domain Eukaryota; kingdom Viridiplantae; phylum Streptophyta; class Zygnematophyceae; order Desmidiales; family Peniaceae; genus Penium; species Penium margaritaceum. The sequence continues at coordinate 16,642 of SZWC01015200.1, forward strand.
ACCCTCCTCCATCGGACTGATTATCGCATTCTTGGGACGCGATGGGCTGTTTGTGTGATAATAGAAATGCCCACTCGGAAGATGAGAAACTCATGTACGTGTGGTGTGTAACACTTCCCCCCCATTTAGCTGCGACGTCCCAGCGCATGGAGATGTGGCCTGGTGACAGCGGTGATAACCGTAGATTAGGTGATCGATGTCTTAGAGGTTATCCTAGGGTTCCCGACTGTTATGCGTGCCATCATAGTCGTGCCACTTGACAAGGTATTTTGTCGTTTTGCCTCGTCATTGATGGTCGAGGATGTCCTCGATGACGTACTCTGTGTCTTTGTCCACTTGTATGGGAGGCAGAGGAAGGACATCTCGGTTGGAGAAGTTCTCTCCGGGGTCTCGATAGTGCTCGAGTCTGTAGACATGGAACACCAGATGAACTTCCATAGTGTCGGGGAGTTTAAGTTGCGCAACCATAGAGATTTGCATGCGCTCGATCTCAAACGGTCCCAACCAACGGGGTTTGAGCTCCAAACAGTTACCTCCGTAGAGCTTGATGTTTGCCCAGCCGAGAAGGAATTTTTAACAGAAATGCGTGAACTCATACTGACCTCACTCATGCATGAAGGAAATAGTATAACAGAAATGTGTGAAGACGGACCATGCATGAATGAATACATACTGACCTCACTCCGCGTCGTCTGGGTCTTCTTACAACGACTCCTACCACTCCCTCTCCTCCTCATCCAACTACTGAGTGTGCTCATCCTGCGTTACGGTCTCAACATCATCACGAATAGGATGGGAGTATGCACCAGATTCATCACTTTCAAAACCATCATCCTCATCATCAGAGCCATCTCGATGCTCAGCCTCGAGGTCGCACTCCATATCACCACCACCGTACTCAGCAACTGGTGGATCCCCAGCCACAGAGCCACTGGCATGTGCCCGGAGTGTGACTACAGCTTGCTCTGCAGCTACAGATAGACCACTGTCATATCATGTGGCTGCCTGTGCAGGGCTCAGAACACGAGGGTTTTTGCACCAGGTCTTGGTATGCTCCTTTTCCCCACAGGGGAGGCAAATAAAGTTCTTCTTGCGTAACATCTCCCGGTCATTCCTTGCACTACATGGGTGGCCCTTGCCACGTCGAGGTCCATGTTGCAGCGAGACAGGATGGACTGGCCAAATGTTCTTGAGGACTGGCGTATGCACGACAGAACGCCATGCGGGTGAGCCGAGAGTCAGCCAGGTTCTCAGTGTTGATGCGTTTTGTCACTAAAAAAGCGCAGGCATGCTGACACGACAGGCTGAACTCCTCCCACCTGCCACAACTGTATGACTTTTGTGCAATCTCCACCTGCCGAGGATTGTTTGTAGGTCTCGCCACCGTGGCTGTGTTTGGGCCCTCCTCCATGTCAATGTATTCACATACCACTTTAAGGTAGTGCAAGAGTCGGTTTGCTTGTGTTGGGGCCATTGCTGTTTTGACCTATGCTGCTTGGGCATGACGGGCGCAGAACAATCACTCGAGAAAAGGGTAAATACTGTCGTAGTACGGGTAGAAATTCCTATGACCTACGATGCGCACATTCCAACTCTCTGACGCGTTTGAAGTGGTGTGGCATCCTTTGCCCAAAGGGCATTGGAGGTGGGTCCACTTGTCGAGAGGCACACCCCCGACCACTACCCAATCCTCTTCCTCCCCCCCAAACAGGTACGCATATGCCGCGGCACTCACTTGACGCAGGTGGGTTGTGGCCTTCTCGCGCTGGTCGACATTAAGCGCATGTGTACACTTCCATGCCTAGTGTGTAGCCTTTTTCCCGTAGCTAGTGTGGACAGTCTCACGTATGTGCCAAGCACAGAAGGTGTGAGTAGCACCAATGAGGTACTTCTGGACGACCTTCTCCAGCTCCTTCCCCCTGTCTGTCATGATGCAAGATCCAGCATGTTCAGCAGTGGGATAGGCAAGTGCAAGCTGTGCATAGAAAATGTTCCAGGCCTTCTCATCCTCTGTGGGTGCCAGTGCCCAGACAATGGGGACTGCATGGTCGTTGGCATTAAAAAACTTGTGCAAGCAAGAGGACCTGCTTGTGGCCATTCTTTGGGAAGGTGGCGTCAATAATCACGATTTGGCGACTGTGTTGGAATCCGATTCTGAAGGCTCCGGGAGCCACAAAAGCCCACAGGGAAGCACCGCTCATGTGTTTGTGGGCCACAGTATGTGTACCTAGGTCGGCGCGTGTTAGCTTCACGGAGCACCTGGACATGCAAGTGTAAATAGAAGGAAAACAAGGGGAGCTATTACTATGGAAGAAAGAAACAATGCAGATTTCTAACGTACCTCTTCGATGTACGAGGGAAACAGGCTCAACGTGTCACTATTACTACCTATGAACTTCTCTTGGACACGAGTTTTGGTACAGTAGAGCAAGTTGTTGGAGATGTTCACACTGGTCCGTTCGTGGAGAACCCGCCGTAGAGTTGTAGTGGACACTGTGGGGTCGCGCTGTAGGGCCTCGGAGATTTTTCTTGCCACCCACCACTTCTGCCTTGCTGGATTACTGCGCCCGATGCTAGGGACACACTTGTGGCCCTCGTTGTAGTGGGACATGGTCACGTGTCAAAAAATGCTTGTGACACAGGCCCGGAGGACCTAGGCACAACCCTTGTTCTTGGCTTCAGCCCATGTCACGTGGATTTTCACAGGCTCACTGCGAATCCACTTGAGACCAAATCGGTTATCAGCCGCATAGTCTTCCACAAATGCACGTGCTGATGGAAAATGGGGCAGCCCTCAAGGAGGTGATCAGGCTCACTAAGAGCCGCCTAGGCAGGACGAACTGTTTGTGAGAGGGGGTTGCAGGTTGCACATACAGAAATTACAGAAGCAAATGTAGATTTGCAGAGGATGCAAATGTCTGAATCAACTCTTGAGTGAGAAAGTAAATGGTCACAGCTTTCCAACAAGACCTTATATGCCTCATTTGGCCCAGGGAGCACTGAGATACAATCTGTCTACCCTCTAGGACACTCTCCTAGCCTAGCGGGATGAGCGGCAGTCACCTTGTCACACATGAGAATTATGTCTCACACCACGTGGACGACCAACAATCATGGTCCGCACCTTCATTGAAGACTCTTGGAGGTTCTCCAGCTGCCTTTTCTCCTTGAAGACCGCTCTCAGCCTTCCTGGCCAATAATCCTGACGCCTTTTGAGCTCAAAGTGCTCAGGTCGTCACTTGAACCAGACCCATGATCTCCAAACATTGGAAATCTATATCTCACTCAAACGGACTCCGAATTGAGTTCCGTAAATTGCGTTGGAACCTGTGAAACATCCTTAATGCAGATATCATGCCTGATGATTTTTATCAAGCAACCTATTTTTGTCACTTTCTGGCACCCTCATATCAATCATTCTCCCACTTTGTGAGAATGAAAATCACACAAGTCCGCACTATCCCCTCTGCTGCTCAAAGCAGCGCGCTGCCAGCAGCTTGGTCAAGAAGTCTGCCAGCATCATGCTTGAAGGGCAGAACTTGATCTGCACCACCTGCTTCGCCACAAGTTCGCGGATGAAGTGATATCACAGGTCAATGTGCTTGGTGCGGGCGTGAAATTCTGCATTCTTGGTCACAGCAATGGCGCTCATGTTGTCATAGTAGATTGTAGTCGTTGTGGTCTGCTGCTATCCAAGACTTTCCAGCAGCTCACGCAGCCACACGGCTTCCTTTGCTGCTTCACTCAGGGCGATGTACTCCGCTTTAGTGGAGGAGAGGGCGACACACTCTTGCTTTTTGCTCCTCCAGCTGATTGCACCTCCCCCGAGCACAAACACAAACCCACTGGTTGACCTCCTTGTGTCCAGGTCACCTCCCCAATCTGCATCGCTGTAGCCAATGAGGATGGGGCTGTTGTTGCCGTTGAAGGTGAGGCAAAGGCTGCTCCTCCCGTTAAGATAGCTCAGCACGCACTTGACCGCCTCCCAATGCGGCACGCCCGGATTCACGCAAAACTTTCTTTGCACTCCCAGTGCTTGGCTGATGTCCAGGCGAGTGCCAACTGCTACGTACATCAGGATCCCAACAGCTGCTTGGTATGGCACTGCTTCCATGCAGCTGCTCTCTTGCATTTCGTGGGGAGTCTGTGTCATACTCAGCTCTGCTCCCACTTCCAGTGGTGTTGCGGCTTTGCCCGCTCCTGCCATGTTGAAGCGCTTGACAACATCGCTCACGTACGTGCTCTACGACAACTCCAAAGTCAGCTACTGCCGGTCACGCTTGTCCTAAAGGCAGAGGTAGTAGCTAGGCTCTCTCATGTCTTTCATGTTGAACCTGGCAGCAAGGGACTTCTTCACATCGTCCAAAAGATACTTGGAGTCAGATGCAATGAGTAGATAATCAACATAGAGCAAGATGATGACCTGGCTTGCCTCTTGCACGGCCCATAGACTGCATGGTTGGCTTCGCTGCGCACAAAACCAAGCCCAGCAAGCTGCTCATCCATCTTGTAATACCATGCTTGAGGTACTTGCTTCAGGATGTAAAAAGCCTTCACAAGCATGCACACCAAATCCTTCTTTCCCTCCACCACATACCCCTCCGACTGCTCCATGTACACATCCTCCTTGAGGTCACAATTCAGAAATGCACAAGTTACATCCATTTGGTCCACCTCCCAGTCCATAGCAGCAGCAAGAGCGAGGATCGCTTGGATGGATGGGAACTTTGCGACAGGTGCAAATGTCTCATTATAATCCACACCCTCAGCACCATACTCCTTGTCTGATAAGGCACGCCAATCTGCCACCTCGGGGCTGTGCATCTCTTTAGCAAATGTGGCTGGGTCATCAGTGACTGTGAGGAAGACAAGGTCAACGTCAGACGACTCTGTTGGTGGTGGAATGGTACACATGTTCACCACCTCCTCGTGCGGCCTCTGTTTGCTTGCGAGGTGCTCGGATCGCCTCAGCGGCTCCACATGACCATCTCCACCATGGTTGTTGTGTGCAGACCTCCGTGGCAGATGCTGTGTATTGCTTTATTGATCCTCCTCATCAGATTTGGTTGCTGGCTCCTTCTCCTTCTCAGCTCCCTCCACCTCCTTGTCGCTATCACCGCCATCTTGTACACCGCCCTCTTCTGCTACCGGCTCTTCTCCCACTTTTGGTACAAGTGCGAGAGCAAGTGGAACTATAGACATAGGGCTCCAAGTCCAGCCCTTCACTTCCTCTTGAAAGACCACGTCACGACTGCGGATGATCTTATGATCAGCGAGGTTGTAGAGGCTGTATCCCATGGTGTCGTAGCCGAGGAAGGCCGCCTTCACCGACTTTGCATCCAGCTTGTTGCGGTTGCCGACAGGCACATGTACAAATGCGGCACACCTAAAGACTTTCATGTGCGTCACTGTTGGCTTGCGTCCCGTGTCATCAATGGCACGACGTGCGTGGGACTGTGGTTTTTAAGGTACACGGCAATGTTGACCGCTTTTACCCAAAAGGTTGGCGAGAGCTCCGCGTCTTGGAGCATGCTCCCAACACGCTCCATGAGTGCACGGTTTGCGCGTTCAGCCACGCCATTCAGCTGCGGTGTTCCAGGTGGGATGACCTCGTGTCTGATCCTGCGACGCTTGAGGAAGGTGCGGAAGTCGTGGAGAGGTACTCTCCTCCACCGTCGGTGTGAAGAACCTTCAACCGCCTGCCACTCTCATTCTGTGCAGCAACAATCCACACCTTGAAAGCATCAAAGCACTCATCCTTTCCAGCCAAGAAGGACACCCATGTCTTCCTCGAATTGTCATCAATGAATATGACAAAGCACAACTTTCCGGACAAGGATTCAGATGGCATGGGACTGCACAAATCAGAGTGAACGAGTGAGAAAAGCTCATCCGCCCCCTTTCCTTCCCCCGTGAAAGGAGAGCGGGCTTGCTTCCCTTCAATGCAGCTCTCACAGGCCGATGTACTTGGTTGCTTCACCCCCTTGAGCTCCAGGCAGCGAACCATCGGTTCCATGGAGATGACAGTGCCAAAGCCGAGGTGACCAAGCCGGTGGTGCCACAGGCCGATGTCGTGTTTTCCCTCCCTCGCCGCCAAAACTGAGTCGGCTTCTTTCTCCGACGCCACATAGAGACGGTGAATTCCGTCCTCCTTGTCCGCTTTTGCAAGCACTCGGCCTGCACGGGCAGAGATGGTGCAGCCACCGTTTTCAAAGCGAACCTGCATGTCTTCGGAGATGAGAGATGAGACAGAAAGGAGGTTAGCTGCCAGCCCCAGAACATGGAGCACCCCCTTCACACGATGTTCTATGTGCTTGCCCTCAACGGAAGCACAAAACACAATCTCACTCCCCCCAACCGCCATTTGCACATGGTTGTTCCCCATGTACACCCGATGAGGCTCAATGAAGGTGTAGACAATGAAGCACTCCCGGCAACATGTCATGTGTTGCGTGGCTCCCGAGTTGATGATCCAAAACAGGGCGGTGTTGTTGGAGACGTGCAGGACCCGGATGGTTGTCACGAATCCACTCTCCCAATCTGCTACATTCGCGAAAGCGTCGGACTGCTTTCCCGCTCCCACTCCATTTGCAAGGTCTGCCTTCTTCTTTTGGCATTTGTGCATCCAATGACCTGGCTTTTTGCAGGAGTTGCAGTTCCTGTTTTTCTTCCCTCCTCCGCTGTTGCTCCTGGTCGCTGCAGCACCGCCCCCACGACCAGAGTTGGTGATGAGAGCGACGTCCAGTCTGCTTCTGCCAACCTCTCCCTTGCGGTACTCCTCCTCAAACAACAGGCTCTCCTCCACATTGTTTAGGGAGAGCTTGTCGCCACGCTGGTCCAGGACAACAATGAGAGGAGTGTAGCCGCAAGGAAGGCCAGGGAGGATAGTTAGCATGAGCACACGTTCCTTGACCATGCTGATGTAATCAATCATTGATCCGGACTCATCCATCTTCATAGCGTGAAAGCAAAGACGCAGCTGCACGTACATGAGGATTGACTGGATGCATAAGTAGACTCAAGCTTCTTCAAAACCTCCTTAGGTGTGAAGATGCCACGGACAAGGAGTTGCTACAGCTCGGCAAGGTAGAGATAGATGGTGGTGAGGGCGCGATCACGCTTCTCACGGTGGGTAGGGGCCTCATCAGGTGAGAGAGAGGACTGAGCTGGTTCCTCCTCACTCACATGGCTCCAGAGTCCCTTCTCCATTAGCACCATCTTCATGTTGTTGCTCCAATTGAAGAAGGTCTTGCCTTCGCACTTGGCGATGTTGACGCCGGCCACTACAGAAGCGGATGCCGCCATGGTAGTGCAACGTTCAGCCCCCAAACGACTCTCTCACACAACAGGGTGCACGAAATACCTCAAGGATGATGCAGAGGCTTGTTCTAGCTGTGGTACCACTGATGGAAACTGGAGCAGCTCTCAGGGAGGTGATCAGGCTCACTAAGAGCCGCCTAGGCAGGACCAACTGTTTGTGAGAGGGGGTTGCAGGTTGCACAGAAAGAAATTACGGAAGCAAATGTAGGTTGGCAGAGGACACAAATGTCCAAATCAACTCTTGAGTGAGAAATTACATGGTCACAGCATTCTAAAAAGCCCTTATATGCCTCATTTAGCCTAGGGAGAACCGAGATACACTCTGCCAAAGTCTACCCTCTAGCACACTCTCCTAGCCTAGTGGGATAAGCGGCAGTCATCTTTTCACACATGAGAATTATGTCTCACACCACTTGAACGACCAAACGTTGTGTTCTGCGCCTTCCTTGAAGACTCTTGGAGGTTCTTCCACCGCCTTTTCTCCTTGAAGACCGCTCTCAGCCGTCCTGGCCAATCATTCTGCCGCGTTTTGAGCTCAAAGTGCTCAGGTCGTCACTTGAACCCGACCCATGATCTCTGAGCATTGGAAATCCATATTTCACTCAAATGGACTCCCAATTGAGTTCCGTAAACTGCGTTGGAACCTGTCAAACATCCTTTATGTAGCTATCATGTTGGAGTAATGCTCCTCACCATGGCAGGAGTCACTGTAGAAAGGAACACCAAAGAGACAAGCGAAGGTGGCTTAGTGGTTAATGGTATCCACCTCCAGAGACAGAGGCCCGTGTTCAAGGCCCACAAGATGAATTTCTGCCATGCCTCAAGGTAGGTGAAAAACAGATGCGGGAAAATACTTAGAGACCCCGTTTCCGGAGACAGTACTTTTACAATCCCCCGTTTCGGAAAATTTGATCCCCAAGTGCCATGGAATGTAGTTTTAGATCACATAATATCCCGTAGGACAAGATACGATCCCCGGATGCCACTGATGATGTTTTTTTTTATCTCCATGAGCACCCAGGGGTTGACTACGTAAGCACAATGTACCCCGTCGACGTGGGGCTCATGGTTTCGTTAACATGTACCCCTGGGTGCGCAATCCGACTGATTTTTCTTGTGTCGAAACAAAGCATGCATAACACTGTGAACAGAACGGGGTCTGACATAGCTTTGTTTTCGAGTGGTTGGTTTGTTCGTGTACACCATGTTGCACGTCAAGTTTTCGAGAAATAATCATAACATTTCAAATGAAGAATCACCACAAAAAGACAACCATCACAACAGGGTTCCATTCGTTTCCATACATGAAACGACCACGTGGACAGGACGCCATTGAAAACATAGGGAAGACGTAATTTTGTTAAGAGATAACACAAGTTCCAAAGACGGAATGGACAATCCAACCACTACGAACTCGGGGCACTACCTCTAGGGGCACTTACACTTGCGGCAACAGAACGAGTGGCTTATGGAAGTAAAAATTTTGGAATCGGGGCTCTTTAATGTCCAAAAAGCGAAAACGGGGCTAGTGAGAACCAATAATCTACCCCTAGGGCGAATTGCGAGACAAACACAGATGAAGGGGGTGGATCGTAACTTTGCCAAAATAGATGCCTGGAAGCTAGCTCAAACTCTAGAATTCCTCCTTGAGTTTCTAGAAGGCTAAGTGAGGGTCAAGGAAGGTGGCACACCTTCTAGAAGGGGTAACTTGTCCTACAAGGCATCTAGGGGTGTCTTGGTCTTCTGCATACCTTCCCTCCTACTAGAAGCAAGTTGAGGAATCTAGGAAGGGGCAGAAGCTTCTAGAGGAAGGAAGGGATGCCTGATCGAGTAATGCTCCTCACCATGGCAAGAGCGACTCCAAAAAGGAACACCAAAAAGACAAGCCTTAGTGGCGTAGTGGTTAATGGGGTCCAACTGTAGAGGCAGGGGCCCAAGTTCAAGTCCCACAAGATGAATTTCTGTCCTGCCTCAAGGGACGTGAAAAATAGATGCCAGGAAGCTAGCTCAAACTCTAGAATTCCTCCTTAAGGTTCTAGCAGGCTAGGTGAGGGTCCCGGAAGGTGGCACACCTTCTAGAAGGGGTGACTTGTTGTACAAGGCATCTAGAGGTGTCTTGGTCTTCTGGACACCTTCCCTCCTACTAGAATCAAGATGAGGAATCTAGGAAGGGGCAGAAGCTTCTAGAGGAAGGAAGGGATGCCGTCCTAGGTGGGAAAAGGAGAGCTTACCAAGAGCCACTCTAGAAGCCATAGAATCTGCTAGGAAGCTCCAAATCTGGCATGCTTTGTTGTTCTGGAAAGCTGAGATCAGTGGCTATGAAATGCCACTACTTGTGACCCTTGATCAAAAGAGTTCATTTCCAGTCAATTCAGGCCAAAACTATTGCCACACTCTCTGACCAGATTTTGCCATCCTTGGAACCAGTTGCCTCCACATTTCAGTCTCTCCAAAAACAGTTGGTGGTGTGAACCAGCCACTGCTAGGGACCCTCTAGGGTGTACATTCACCCTCAGACCAACAAAAGGGTTATGGGCCCACGCCTCTAAGGGGTTCCAAGCCAGCCTGAATTCACGCTTTCAATAGCAAAACATGGCAACCAGTGACCAAGAGAGCAGTCGTACTATCCTTAAGTTTGATGGGACAGGCTTTGCCTAGTGGAGGTGGCAGTTTGAGGTCTTCCTCAAGGACAAGGGACTGCTTGAGCTCGTAAAGGGTGATGAGACTGCTCCAGCGGAGACTGCAATGGCTGAGGTGAAAGAGGCATACAACAAGCGCAACAAAAAGGTGTGTGCGCTCCTTGTGTCCGCGTTACGCCTACCACAACTTGGGCACATCCAAGGATGCACCCTGGCCGCAGAGGCATGGTCAAAACTTTGCTCCATGTACCAGTCAAACAACCTCGCGAATCAGCTCTTCATCTTCAAACAGCTCGTCACCCTCCGAGCCAACAAAGGTGACGACATCATGGAGATCATGCAGCAGATTGAGTCACTCGCAACGGAGTGCGTGGCCACTAGTTGGGAGGTTGACTCTCACTTGCAAGTTATGATCCTCCTTCTGGCCTTCCCGGACAGTTGGAGTCCCATGATCACCGTCCTTGGTGGCTGGCCTTCCGACGAGCTGAAGTACCCGAAGGTTGCTGAGTACGTGCGCAATGAGTGGATGCGACGTGGCGGTCGAGGGAGTGCAGTGGAATCAAATTCAGCTTACACAGTTCATCCTCACAGTGGAGGCTGAGGCGACAAGTGGAAGGGTGCCAAACAGGGCACCAAGAAGGGTGACAAGAAGGGGGAGTGCCTCAAGTGCGGCAAGGAGGGCCACTACATGCGCAACTGTCCCAAGAAGAAAACAGATTGGTCGTAGTGGGGCGGGAAGAAAGATGAGCACGCTCTTATGGCGTACAACTCCACCAACTTGAAGGATCCAAGAATTGTCGTCATGGACTCAAGATCAGGCCGCCACACGCAATGCAACAGGGCGGCATTTGTCACCTACGGCGCCTCGGAGAGACGCATGATGGTGGCCAATGGAAAAACAGAGGTGGCCACCGGTGAGGGTAACGTCCGCATTGAGTCAATTGTGGATGGCAAACCTGTCATGAGCACAATCCACGATGTGTCGCATATGCCCAAATTTGGGGAAAACCTGCTCTCCGTCAGCCGCCTTACCGACAAGGGACTTGAGGTGCTCTTCACAAAGAGCGAGGCTGTCATCCGCAAGGAGGAGAAAGGCGAGGTGATTGTGCGTGCGAAGAGGGAGGACGACTTGTACCTGCTACGCGCAAAGATCCTCAGCAGCCGGGCAGGGTCCAACACCGCAAATATTGCAACGAAGGATGGAGGAGACCTGGACCTATGGCACCGTCGACTCTGCCACATTTCTCCATCGATAGTGAAGGAGATGGCTAAGAGGGAAGTGGTACGGGATCTCCAAATCAGTGGCCTTGATGAAACCAAGGAGACCGTGTGTGAGCCATGCATCATTGGAAAATCAACGTGGCAGCCGTTTGTGGCTAAGGGGACGCTTGCATCGGCAAAACTGGCCGTGGTACATACAGATGTGTGTGGATCGCTTGAGAGCTCCATCGGCGGAGCTTGCTACTTCCTCACCTTCATCGATAACCATAGCCAAAAACTCTACGTCTACCCAATGAAGTAGAAGAGCGAGGTCCTTGCGTGCATGCAGGAGTTTTTGGCAGATGTGGAGCGGCAGACAGAGTTGAAGGTGAAGGCGTTCCGGAGTGACAATGGTGGTGGATATGCGGGCTGCCTTGGGTGGATGAAGAGCAAGGGGATTGAGTGGCAGAAAACAACTCCACACTTGCCACAACAGAATGGCATCGCAGAGAGAGCGAATCGCACAATCCTTAACATGGTGCGATCCATGTTAAGCGACACCAGCCTAACACAACGGTATTGGGCGGAGGCGGCAAGGATAGCAGCGTACATCATGAATCTCATGCCGACCAAATCGCTGAAGGACAAGGAGAGCAAGGCGTGGAAGACGCCACAATAGGTGTGGAGAGGGAGGAAGCCGACAGTGGGTCACCTCCGCACGCTTGGTTGTGTTGTACATGCAATGGTGCAGGGACGTGAGGGACGGAGCGAGCTGGAACCGCGCACCCGGTGGTGTGTTTTCCTTGGATATGATAGCGGAAGCAAGGCGTACCGGCTCTTTGACCCAAGGAGGCAGCAGATTGTGCGGAGTCGTGACGTCACGTTTGACGAGAAAAGCCGTTGGACGGATGAGACGGCAGGTCTCTCCAAAAGAGGGGAGTGGTTGCCACTCCTTAAGGGGGAGACATCGGAGGACGTGAATGAGGGTGACATCCTCGCAGCAGCACTAGCCAGAGAGGATTGCATGAGAGATGGGCGATCGGCAGAATTTGTTCCGGCCAGTTTGGATGACAAATCCAAAGCACCTGAGATGGACGTGGAGGCGGGGAGTCGACCGATGTTTCCAAGGTCTCCAAGAGAGGGCGAGCAAGTGCTTGGAGAGGATGGCACCGAAAGGAGAAAGCAACAAGAACAACCGCCTCAACAACCCCGCATAAGTAGCCGTGTGCAAAGAAGGACAAAGAGATACGACACCAACAAGGGCATTTGGACTGGGTTCGCACAAGTCTTCTTCACGCAAGAGGAGCGTGAAGGAGACACTACACAAGAAGGATGGGGCTGAGTGGGAGGGAGCAATGAAGTATGAGCTCGCCTCCCATGAGGAGAGAGGCTCTTCAGTTGCAGGTTGAGCATGGACGACTGCCATGGGTGATGCGCAAGGGGGAGATTGTTGGAGTAATGCTCCTCACCATGGCAAGAGCGACTCCAAAAAGGAACACCAAAAAGACAAGCCTTAGTGGCTTAGTGGTTAATGGAGTCCACCTCTAGAGGCAGGGGCCCGGGTTCAAGTCCCACAAGATGAATTTCTGCCCTGCCTCAAGGGAGGTGAAAAACAGATGCCACGAAGCTAGCTCAAACTCTAGAATTCCTCCTTAAGGTTCTAGAAGGCTAGGTGAGGGTCCCGGAAGGTGGCACACCTTCTAGAAGGGGTGACTTGTCGTACAAGGCATCTAGAGGTGTCTTGATCTTCTGGACACCTTCCCTCCTACTAGAAGCAAGCTGAGGAATCTAGGAAGGGGCAGAAGCTTCTAGAGGAAGGAAGGGATGCCCTCCTAGGTGGGAAAAGGACAGCTCACCAAGGGCCACTCTAGAAGCCATAGAATCTGCTAGGAAGCTCCAAATCTGTCATGCTTTGTTGTTCTAGAAAGCTGAGATCAGTGGCTATAAAATGCCACTACTTGTGAGTCTTGATCAAGAGTTCATTCCCATTCAATTCAGGCCAAAACTATTGCCTCACTCTCTGACCAGTTTCTGCCATCCTTGGAACCAGTTGCCTCCACGGTTTCATTCTCTCCAAAAACAGTTGGTGGTGTGAACCAGCCACTGCTAGGGACCCTCCAGGGTATACATTCACCCTCAGGCCAACAAAAGGGTTATGGGCCCATGCCTCTAAGGGGTTCCAAGCCAGCCTGAATTCACGCTTCCAATAGCAAGACATGGCGACCAGCGACCAAGAGAGCAGCCCCACTGTCCTTAAGTTTGATGGGACAGGCTTTGCCTTGTGAAGGTGGCAGTTTGACGTCTTCCTCGACAAAAAGGGACTGCTTGAGCTCGTAAAGGGTGATGAGACTGCTCCACCGGAGACTGCAACGGCTGAGGTGAAGGAGGCATACAAGAAGCGCAACAAAAAGGTGTTGGCGCTCCTTGTGTCCGCGTTATGCCTACCACAACTTGGGCACATCCAAGGATGCACCCTGGCCGCAGAGGCATGGTCAAAACTTTGCTCCATGTACCAGTCAAACAACCTCGCCAATCAGCTCTTCATCTTCAAACAGCTCGTCACCCTCCGAGCCAACAAAGGTGACGACATCATGGAGATCATGCAGCAGATTGAGTCACTTGCAGCGGAGTGCGTGGCCACTGGTTGGGAGGTTGACTCTTAGTTGCAAGCTATGATCCTCCTTCTCACCTTGCCGGACATTTGGAGTCCCATGATCACAGTCCTTGGTGGCTGGCCTTTCGACGAGCTGAAGTACCCAAAGTTTGCTGAGTACGTGCACAATGAGTGGATGTGACGTGGCGGTCGAGAGAGTGCAGCGGCATCAAGTTCAGCTTACACGGTTCATCCTGAGAAGACTGCTACGAACCTAGTGCAACTTGTTTCAGGTCAATTGGTCAAGAGACGGGGAAGTTAGAGTCGATTTAGCAGCAGCCATGGCTGATTCGGGTCCGAAAAACTCTAAGTATCGTACAGTCACAGTGAACCCCCCTTAAGTGGGTGAGTCTCGCTAGTCGAGACTCACCCGTCGGCCGGTGAGCAGGGCTCACCGGCCACGCATCCTCGAGCGAGGGCAAAACCCCCTCGAGGTCCATAAACTGCGGCCTAGGCCGCACCATGTCAAACACAGATGAACCTGGACAGTGTCACTAACTGAACTAGGACTGAACTAGGTTCCCTAGCCTGTTTGCAATATTATCCACACGGCACACTGACGGACACAAGTAGGTCTCGGAAGGCAAAACAACTAGGGACTACTCCAGAGGAGATGGAGCTGGGGCAAAGCTGCCAGAGGGGAAGAGACGAGCGCACGCGAGCCGCCTGATGCATTGCGGTGGGGATACGGCATGGAAGCTCAGTGTGCGTCGCCTCCACTCTCTTGGTCAGCATGCCCTGCGCACTCAGGTCCACATAGGAGGGAAAAATATATACAGACGGATTAACACATCCTCGTTGTGGAGGCCGAGGCAACAAGTGGAAGGGTGCCAAACAGGGCACTAACAAGGTTGACAAGAAGGGGGAGTGCTTCAACTGTGGCAAGGAGGGCCACTATACACGAAACTGCCCCAAGAAGAAGCCAGACCGGTCGGAGCGGGGCGGGAAGAAAGACGAGAAGGCCCTTATGGCGTACAATTCCACAAACTTGAAGGATCCGGGAGTTGCCGTCATTGACTCCGGATCAGGCCGCCACACGCAATGCAACAGGATGGTATTTGTCACGTACGGTGCCTTGGAGAGAAGCATGACGGTGGCCAATGGCAAAACAGAGGTGGCCGCCGGTGAGGGTAACATCCGCATTGAGTCCATTGTGGATGGCAAACCTGACACAAGCACAATCCACGACGTGCTCTACATGCCCAAATTTGGGACAAACCTAATCTCTGTCAGCCGCCTTACCGGCAAGGGACTTGAGGTGCTCTTCACAAAGAAGGAGGCTGTCATCCGCAAGGAGGGCAAAGGCGAGGTTATTGCACGCACCAAGAGAGAGGACGACTTGTACTTGCTACGCGCAAAGATCCTCGGGAGCCGGGCGGGGTCCAACGTCGCCAATCTTGCAATGAAGGATGAAGGAGACCTGGAACTATGGCACCGCCGACTTTGCCATGTTGCTCCATTGACTGTGAAAGAGATGGAAAAGAGAGAGGTGGTGCAAGGTCTCCAAATCAGTGGCCTTGATGGAACCAAGGAGACTACGTGTGAGCCATGCGTTTTTGGCAAATCAACGCGGCAGCCGTTTGTGGCCAAGGGGACGCGTGCATCAACAAAGTTGGCAGTGGTGCACACCGATGTGTGTGGACCACTTGAGAGCTCTATCGGTGGAGCTCGCTACTTCCTCACCTTCATTGACGACCACAGCCGCATAGGTCATAGTGACACATGCCTACTTTGGTTGGTCATAGTGAAATTCGCTGGTCATGGTCAGTGAGATGTAACTACTTTGGATTGTCATTGTGCATGGTAGCCACACCATGCCACTACTTATTGAAGGTTTTTGCACTTGCTAGTTGATAACTGGTATTTCTAAAGTATTGATTACTCCTCTGACCATTTCTGACTCGTTTTATGAGCTGTGAACGTTGACCACACATAGTTTAACTCTTTTGTCATAGTCAGTTACAAATGCCTACTTTGGTTGCTCATTGTGCATGGTAGCCACACTGTGCCACTACTCATTTAAGATCATTGTAATTGCTAGTTAATAACAAGTATTTCCAAACCTTTTTTCTCCCTCTGACCACTTGTGACTCATGTGTTAGGTTGTGAACATTGACCCAACATAGTGAAGTTCTTTGGTCATGGTCAGTGGCAAATGCCTACTTTGGTTGGTCATTGTGCATGGTGGCCACATTGAGCCACTGCTTATTGAAGGTGTTTGTAATTGTTAGACGATACCTAGTGTTTTCAAAACATTTTTTCCCCCTTTGACCGTTTCATACTTCGTATTATGAGTTGTAAAAGTTGACCACACACAGTGAAATTCTTTGGTCGTGGACAGTGACATATGCCTACGTTGGTTGGCCATTGTGCATGGTAGCCATACCATGCCACTACTTATTGAAGGACTTTGTAGTTTTTAGTAAATAACAATTATTCCCAAACCAGTGTTTCCCCCTCCAGCCATTTGTGACTCGTGTTATGAGTTGTCAACGTTGGCTACACGCAATAAAATTCTTTGATCATAGTCAGTGACATACCCCTACTTTGGTTGGTCATTGTGCATGGTAGCCACACCTTGCCACTCTTATTGAAGCTCTTTGTACTTGCTAGATGATACCTAGTGTTTCTAAACCATTGTGTCCCCCTCGGACCATTCGTGACTTGTGTTTTGGGTTGTCAACATTGACAACACATAGTGGACTTATTTGATCATAGATAGTGACATACCCCTACTTTGCATGGTCATTGTGCATGGTAGCCACACCGTGCCATTATGTATTCAATTTATTTGTACTTGCTAGTTCATAACTAGTATTTACAAAGCATTATTTCCCCTATGTCCATTTGTGGTTTGTGTTATGGGTTCTGAACGTTGACCACACTCAGTGACATATGCCTACTTTGGTTGGTTATTATGCATGGTACCCATAACGTGCCACTACTTAATGAATGCCGTTTTACGTGCAAGTTGATTACTAGTATTCCCAAACTATTGTTTCCCCCTCTGACCATTTGTGAATCGTGTTGCGAGTTGTCCACGTTGACCACACATAGTGAAGTTATTTGGTCATCTTCACTGACATGTGCATACTATGATTGGTCATTGTGCATGGTAGCCACACCGTGCCACTACTTGTAGAAGGTCTTTGCACTTTCTAGTCAATAACTAGTATTTCCTAACCATTGTTTCCTCCTGTGACCAGTTGTGACTTGTATTATGAGTTTTCAACGCTGACCACACAGAGTGAAATTCTTTTGGTCATAGCCAGTGACTTATTCCTACTGTGGTTGGTCATTATGCTTGGTATCCACAGCGTGCAACTACTGATTGAAGGTCTTTGTACTTGCTAGACGATACCTACTATTTCCAAACCATTGTTTCCCCCTCTTACCATTTGTGACTCGTGTTATGCGTTGTCAACGTTGGCCACGCACAGTGGAATTCTGTTGTCATGGTCAGTGACATATGCATACTTTGGTTGGTCATTGTGCATTGTAACCACACCGTGCCACGACTTATAAAGATATTTCTATTTGCTTGACGATACCTATTGATTCCAAACCATTCTTCCCCCCTCTCACCATTTGTGACTTGTATCATGAGCGGTCAACATTGACCACACATACTGATATTCTTTGGTCATGATCAGTGACATATGCCTGTTGGAAATGAGCAAGAACCAGGCTCACTCCTTCCATCCCTCGGAAAAATCCAAGTCTCAGAATAAAGGTTCAGGCCCCATCGGAACCAACTTGACCAAACAGCTCCTCGGTCACCCGACGGTTTAACCAAGAGTCAAGACATCCCCTAGTAAAGTGACAACTGTCACCCGCGTCCGGCTAGCGGAAAGAAGCCATTGCCTCTCATGACTTTTCCTGTTCTGTTGTATATATCGAGGATGTTCATTCCCTTGTAGTTTAACCAGAACAGTTCTACTCATCCTGTTCCGTTTTTTGGTTCCGCGGCTTTACCGCTGTGTCCTCGCTCTGCTCACTTCCTGCCGATCTTCCCTTCGCCAACCACTCACAGCTCACACCTCTTCGCTACGTCACACTCGTTCCTTCGCTCAACACCTATCAACCCATCACCTGCTTGGCTCTCGCTCCTTCTCACTGACTACTGTCTACCTCACGCCTCCATTACCTCGCGTCCTCAAATGTTCTGTGACTAACTCCTCGGAATTGCTCATGCCTTTTTACCTCCGTCATTATGCTGGCACAGTCTTGCATGTTCCGTTGCTTCTACGTGCTTTTGCCATTGCCATTCCCACAAATACATTCTTCTGACAATCCCTACTTTGGTTGATCATTGTGCATGGTAGCCACACCTTGCCACTACTTATTGAAGGTCTTTGTACTTGCTAGACGATACCTAGTATTTTGAAACCATTGTTCTCCCCTCTGACCATTTTTGACTCGTGTTATGAGTTGTCAATGTTGACCACACAAAGTGGTGTTTGTTGGTCATGGTCAGTGACACATGCATACTTTAGTTGGTCACA
Organism: Penium margaritaceum; assembly: GCA_023375785.1. Classification (NCBI taxonomy): domain Eukaryota; kingdom Viridiplantae; phylum Streptophyta; class Zygnematophyceae; order Desmidiales; family Peniaceae; genus Penium; species Penium margaritaceum. The sequence goes on from SZWC01015200.1 coordinate 34,959, forward strand.
GTGCATAGTAGATGTTGGAAATAGAATCTGACAAGACACACCCATCGGAAATCATCCGAGCTCTCAACTGTACCTCTACCTTATGAAGCGGAAGAGCGAAGTCCTTGCATGCATGCAAGAGTTTGTGGAAGATGTGGAGCGGCAGACAGAGTTGAAGGTGAAGGGGTTCCGGAGCTACAACGGTGGTGAATATGCGGGCTGCCTTGGGTGGATGAAGAGCAAGGGGATTGAGTGGCAGAAAAAAACTCCACACTCCCCGCAGTAGAATGGCGTCGCTGAGAGAGAAAATCGCACAATCTTTAACATGGTGCGATCAATGTTGAGCGACGCCGGCCTTCAACAACAGTATTGGGCGTAGGCGGCACGGACAGCGGCATACATAATGAAGCTTAAACCGACCAAGCCGTTGAAGGAAAAGGAGAGCAAGGCGTGGAAGACGCCACAAGAGGTATGGAGCGAGAGGAATCCAGCAGTGGATCACCTCCGCACGTTTGGTTGCATTGCACATGCGGTGGTGCAGGCACGTGAAGGGCGGAGCAAGGCAAGGCGTACCGACTCTTTGACCCAAGGAGACAGCAGATTGTGCGGAGTCGTGACGTCACGTTCAACGAGAAAAACCGTTGGACGGATGAGGAGGCAGGTCTCTCCAAGAGGGGCGAGTGCTTGCCACCCCTTGAGGGGGAGACGCCTGAGGACGTGAATGAGGGTGATGTCCTCGCAGGAGTACCAGCCAGAGAGGATCGCCGAAGGGATAGGCGAGCGGCAGAATTTATTTTGGCCAGTTCGAATGAGGAATCCAAAGCACCGGAGATGGACGTGGAAGCGGGGAGTCGACCGATGTCGCCAAGGTCTCCAAGGGAGGGGGAGCAGGTGCTTGGAGATTATGGCGCCGAAAGGGGACAGCAACAAAAACAACCGCCTCAAGAGCCCCACACAAGTAGTCGGGTGCAAAAAAGGACAAAGAGGTACGATGCCGACAAGGGCATTTGGACTGGGTTCGTACAAGTCCTCTTCACACAAGAGGAGCGTGAAGGAGGCACTGCACTAGAAGGGTGGGGCTGAGTGGGAGGGAGCAATAAAACACAAGCTCGCTTTCCATGAGGAGAAAGGCTCCTCAGTTGCACGATGAGCATGGACAACTGCCATGGATGATGCGCAAGGGGGAGATTGTTGGAGTAATGCTCCTCACCATGGCAGGAGTGACTCCAAAAAGGAACAACAAAAAGACAAGCCAAGGTGACTTAGTGGTTAATGGTGTCCACCTCCAGAGGCAGGGGCCCGGGTTCAATTCCCACAAGATCAATTTCTGCCCTGCCTCAAGGGAGGTGAAAAACAGATGCCAGGAAGCTAGCTCAAACTCTAGAATTCCTCCTTGAGTTTCTAGAAGACTAAATGAGGGTCCAGAAAGGTGGCACACCTTCTAGAAGGGGTGACTTGTCCTACAAGGCATCTAGGGGTGTCTTGGTCTTCTCGATACCTTCCCTCCTACTAGAAGCAAGCTGAGGAATCTAGGAAGGGGCAGAAGCTTCTAGAGGAAGGAAGGGATGCCTTCCTAGGTGGGAAAAGGACAGCCTACCAAGGGCCGCTTTAGAATCCATAGAATCTGCTAGGAAGCTCCAAATCTGGCATGCTTTGGTGTTCTGGAAAGCTTAGATCAGTGGCTATAAAATTCCACTACTTGTGAGCCTTGATCAAGATTTCATTAACAGTCAATTCAAGCCAAAAATATTGCATCAATCTCTGACCAGTTTTCTGCCATCCTTGGAACCAGTTGCCTCCACAGTTTCAGTCTCTCCAAAAACAGTTGGTGGTGTGAACCAGCCACTGCTACGGACCCTCCAGGGTACACACTCACCCTCAGGCCAACATATCATGCCAGATGATTTTTATTGAGCAACCTATTTTTGTCACTTTGTAGCACCATCATATCCATCACGTGCAACATCCATGTTCTCGAACGCCATCCCCCCTTTGGTTCCTTGTGCATCTCTTTGTACTTCTTGGCGGTGTGACATGGTTTTTCATCAAAATCTCCTGTCGGGAACGAATGAAGGGAAACACATGTGGTGCCCATTTTCAATTGCACAGGCAAAACCCCGAACATCCGGGACACAAGAAAGAAATTACCGAGTTGGCCATCTACGAGAGATAGGACGTGATGACGCCCCATGCTAAACCTAACCGGTCTGGCTTCTTGGACATCGGGGGAGCGGGGAGTATGGGGTGGTTGATCATGGGGTTGGTTCTATGGGAGCGCGTCCCACTCGTCCAACCGCCGTGACCACCAGTCATCGTTCCAATCCCTCTCCAACCAAGACATCACATCGTCAAACGCACCTGATATGTCGTTCAGAGGAGGATTATCGGGGTACCACCGTGAGCAGGAATCTGAGCGGGGGACACAGCATTCTCATCCGGTGTTGGTCGAGTGGCTAGACACCATGCGTGAAGTTGGGAAGCCATCCAAAACAGCCGGTATTTCTTCCACATTCTAGCAAGTTGTTTATCCCATATACCCACCAGAATAGGCTTACCGGTATGGTCTACGACTTGGTCCACCTTGCCGAAGTCACGCGGGACGCAACTGTAGCAACAACATGGTTGGAGGTGGCGGTGACGGCATCAACGACAACAATGCGAGATTGAATGAGAATGGAGCAAGCTCAGAGACGACCACAGAGGGTCCCCTAGCTGGACCTACAGAGGATGGTGAGACGTAGGATGAGGGTATTGTCCGCTGATACGTACCTTCCAGCAATCAGCCGCGCTACCTTGAGCATATCCTTCCTTGTCGTCCGGCGGCAACGTACTTCCGAGCATGCCGCCTTGTACCCTGGTGCATGTCCATGGCATCCAGCGGTTGGAAGGATGTGACAGCGACATCTGAACGGTTGCTCTTCATAGGCTGCCGCGGCAGTTGCAAGACGGAAAATTGTCAAAGCGATTAGAGGTGCAATCCAATTGGCCCGCTTACCATTCACTGAGCTGGCCAGGCAGTTATTAGGTTCGGCAACACGTATTGATGCCATTGCATGAATGCCTGCCAGGTCATGCCCTAAGATTGAGCGTGGGATGTTACGATGAAAAGATGATGATGCAGATGTTGTGAAGATGACCATGTAGATATTCAGTGTGTGGAATGATTGAAAGCCAAAGGATTGGAATATGTTTAGAAAAGAGACATGCCCACATTTTCACAGGAAAAAAAGTAGTGTGAACCGATGAATGTTAAGTATAGAAGAAATAATGTTATTTTCTTCATGCGATATCGTGTGACTCGCGTGCATGCATGACGTGTGCATGCACAAAATCAAGTATAAAGCCTTCAAAAAGTGTAATAAAACCACCAGCCAACCCTTTCGCAACAGGAAATGAATAATATGCCGTCACATTGAGATTCCAACATTTCCGAAGGGTACATAAGGGTTATCGTTATGATGCAGGGACGGATGAGGCATATTGTTCTGAGGCAGGGGCGGATGGGGCTTTTTCTTATGGCAGATTGGCAGATGAGGCTTATCGTTCCGACGTAGGGGTGGATGGGGCTTACCATTCTGACAGAGGGCCGGATGGGGCTTCTTGTTCTGACATAGGGACGGATGGGGCTTTTTGTCCAAAACGAGGGGTATATGGGCTTTCTGCCCTTTATGATTAGCGGTAAGTGTACTTCGATGACAAGTGTCAAAATGATCGAACATGTATATACAAGTGTCGTGTTATGAATGAGGCATAGTCCGGGTCGTTGGGTTGATTGTTGAGCAACGCATATCGAGTTGCGTCGTGAATGGTTGTATTCCAGAAGGTCCGCCGAGAAATCGGGGACTTCAAGAATCGACGGTGAAGGTGTGAGATGCATATTTACAAATCCAGATTCTTCTAAGTGCGTCGAGAAGTTGACCAAAAGGTCGTGATACTTCTGTCGTAGATTCACGAGAGTGGTCGAAGCTGACAGAATTTTTGGGAATATTCACTAATGGTAGGGGAAATTGGCTGGTTTGCCCTTGTCCGTCAGAGTGAACATCGCGGTCTTGCGACGCTATTTGTGTAATAATAGAAATGCCCACTCGGAGAGATTAGGAACTCGTGTATATTTGGAATGTAACACTTACTGTTATGCCTAGCTTGTAGGTGGTTCACAAGAATGAGGTAAGGAGGAGTATGATATCTTAGCAATCGGGATAACTTGTGATCAGTATTAAGCAGCAAGTGTATTGGGATGACAAATGACGAGCAAGTGGAACACATATATGTACAAGGACGATTATTACAATGAGGCATGTATTTCATCTAGGGCGCTCAAGCTGAAAGACGCATGCGAGGTCACTCTGTGAGTGGCTACTCTAAGAAGCACCAGCGAGAAGTCAAGGGGCTTCAAGAATATTGAGGCGTGGTTTTATGGAAGTCGAGCCGCGTCGTGAAGTCCACTGAATGATATCAAAACATAGATTAGGCTTGCAACACTTTTGTGGATCATTTTGGAAATTGGTCAGAGTTGCAAGATGGGTGAAATAACTCAGATACCCATAAAACGCAAAGTGTGACTCTCATCCGTCCGTCGTTTGGAAGAAAAGTAACTATCCGCCCGTGGTTCGGAAGAAAAGCAACCATCCGCCCACCTTGCATTACAAAAGCAACCATCCGCCCAGCCTCCGCAACAAAATCAACCTGCCGCCCACCCCTTTTTTCATGCTGGATCACAGCATGCGTTTTGGACCTGACATGGAAAAAATTGCAATGGTGCATTTGTCTGAGACATAGTGAATGACAAAAATCATCTCATGCATGAATGCTACATGGTATGTGGCGAGAACATGACTTTTTTGTTAGCGTTTCTGGGTTCCTCAGGTATTTTCTGTTCAACGTTGGCGGATGAGTAATATTTTCTACCTCGTGGGCGGCTGGTTGCTTTCTCGCTCGGCGTTGATACCTGTGTTATTTCCGACGGTCCGTTGATACCTGGGTTATTTTTCGCACGACGACGGGCAAATGAGCTATATAGTTCCAAAAACTGGGCATATGGTGACCGAGCCCTTGCAAGATCCTTCTTGAACGGAATACTCGAGGTTGGGGTAAGTGGTTAAAATGTTCTTGGTCGATCGGCATAAAAATCCTGAGTTCAACGCATGGTGGGCCACAAATGCATGGACAACAATGCCCACTCGCCAAGTTCAGGGACACGTGTATGTCAAGGACGTAACACTCACATGCAAAACCTCTAAAACTCAGATTTTCCTCGTAATGATTCTGCTCTCCAGCTCATGCATTGAAGTCGTCGTCGGAGTTCACACAATGGTGTCAAGAGCTTGTTGGAGGGGTTTTCCCCTCCGCGTCACTCTTGGGGGCAGTCGACATCAACGATCCATGTAGGGAGAATTGAATACCTCAAATCTCCAAAGGCCCATTTCTGTTCTTATCTCGTCCCCTTGCTTAGGGTCCAAACCGAGGGGGTATTACCTCGAACTCCTGATTTTGTACAAGTTTTTCCAGTTTTGAAACTCGTAAACTTGCTCTAGTGATGTTCTAAACTTTCTCTAATGACAGTCTCAAGCCCTGTCTCTACTTCAGGTTCTTGTCCTTGACTCCCGGTTACTACCTCCTCTTCCTCCCCTCCTCTGACTCCAGCCTCTCCTTTACCACCTGCTACATCCTCTCACTCTTCTCCAACATGTCCCACGCTTGAACCAATCTCTCCAGTCTTTTTTACGCCCTCTCCCACTCTAGCGCTTCTTGAATCTTCTACTTCCACTTCTTCACCCACTATGCCTTCTCCAGCCATGTCCTCAACTTCCTCTACTTGCTTGGTATCTCTCTACATCTGCGTGCACTTACCAGACAGATTCATGTGTCCTCTACTCCCTCTCAAGGCCATTCCACACATGGCCCCACATGTAACGGGTCGAGTCTCCAGCTCCTACTCTGAAGTCGTCGTCGGAGTTCAGAGAATGGCGTTCTTAGTCCGTGTCAGGGGCTTACATCCTTTGCAGGACTGAGAGGCAATCGTCATCAACGCCCTAGAGTAGGGAGATTCGAATATTTTGAGTCTCCGGAGGCCCAGTTCCATTTTTAGCCTTAACCCTAGTTTTGGGACCCAAACCGGGGGTTTTCACCTCGAATTCGTATTTTCACACGAGTTATCCTGTTGCTTTCATGTCAAAGTTCATCGCAAACGACCTTCAATTCATGTTTTTGATGTTCTGGTGTGAAATCGTCACGTGCGAGGCATGCTGGTGATTTTGAGCTAGCTTTCTCTTGTCTCTCATCCCTCTCCTCCCTCCCTTGTCCTCGCTCGCTTGCTTGTGAGGTGGGTGAGCGAGGGCGAGGTTATGAGGCTACGAGGCATTTCTCTTGAGGCCCTTGCGGCCCCTCAGCTACCGATCGGGCTAAGGCCGCGATCGGCAGCTGGCGGCTGGCCGGTCACTTGGCCGGCGCCGGCCATCCAGCCGACCGGCGCCCTCGCTGACGCTAGGGGTGTTGTGCAACCATCCCTCGCTTCAGCGAGGAGGGAGGGTCAAACCAGCCCTCCCGCTGCATTCCTCCCCGCTTATTATGAACCATCCAGGTTCATGAACAACAAGTAGGAGTGTCAGTTAGTGTGTCATCAACATTGTGAAAGAAAAGTAATAAATTCAATCACCAGCTAAACATCAGCACGTGCATGGCACTCGGCCCTAAGCTGCAGCTTGTCGGTCTACACGGCTAGCGACCTCCCCCCATTGGGCTGGAGCGTCCGCGCGACAACCATGTTGGGCGCCCCCAACCTCCTATGGTTGGAGTCCATGAATGCTGCCCTACGAGAATGTTGCTCACTTTTTTTGTGTTTAGGTGGTGTCCCCTGACACGCGTCGATCTGTGCAAGCTGCCAGCTGGCTCCAATACTCATTGACCACCCCTGTGGACAACCAAGATTCGGGATCCCATGAGTTATGTTCAGGTCCACACCCGGCCCAATGAACGAGGTATTCCCTAACAACCCGTAACCGGAGAGTACGCTCTTGGTGCTAGAGTAGGCAAAGAACCTCGTAGTGGCCATCGGCAGTAAGGACCGCCGGTGGTGGCTGAACGGTTCCCTCTGCCGTGTATGGAGCCAACAGGCTCACATAAAAATGTCATTTATCTTCATACTCGGTGGAAGCAGCAATCGCTATGCCACTGGCCCGATGTGTGCAACGATGGGAAACGACCCAATCCACTTTGGTAGAACTTTTTGTGCCCCTGGCGACTACAGCCAAAGATTCTTAGTGCTAAGCAACACTTTGTCACCGATGTCAAACGAGACCTCACGTAGACTTTTCTCGGCATATGCCTTTTGTCGTTGTCGAGTAGTTTGAAGGTGACCCTTTGCCTCCTATAACAAGGAGTCAATGCACTCCACAAAGGTTTGAGCAGAAGGAACCTGTCCTCCTATACTACCACTCTTTGCCAATGAAGAGGGCATGACTAGATACCGACCACTACTCAACACAAACGGTATGAACTGTGTAGACTCGTTCACCGAGTTATTCACCGCAAACTCTGTCGATGCTAGGAATTCGTCCCATTCATTCATGGCAGGGTCCACGAACATGCGGAGCATTTGTTCTAGAGTGTGATTCATGCGCTTTGTTTGTCCGTCATGTTGAGAGTGAAACGTTGTCGACATCTATGACTCGCTGCCGAAGTACTCGTGCATCTTTTGCCAAAACGTACTAGCAAATTTTTGATCTCGATCGGAGATAACATGCAATGGCAAGCCGTGCTACTTTACGACACCCTCAAAGAAGAGACGAGCAGTCTCCTCTGCGTTCACATTAGCGGTTGTAGGAATGAAGTGTGTCATCTTTGTCAGAAGATCCACAACCACTAGTATTGTATCGTGGCCATGGGTCGTATTGGGAAGACTCGTAATGAAGTCCCTGCTGACGCACTCCCATGGAGTCCTAGGAATGGGAAGCTATTGGAGGAGACCTGAAGGCTTCTTGTTACTAGCCTTATTCCAAAGACATGGATTGCATGTCTTGCAATACTTACGGATGTTGATACTCCATCCTGGCCACCAATAGTGGTCCGAGAGTGCCTCTCCGGTCTTTCAAGGTCCCACATGACCTACGACCGGCGGGTCGTGGAACTGGGAGATAATCTTTCCTCAAAGGTCTCCCGAGTTTGGCACAACCACTTTTTCTCCGTGCCATAAGATTCATGCGGCCTCCACCAATCCATACTTGTCCAGATTTTGAGAGTCTTTGTTGAAATTCACATAACAGGATCTTTTAGGAATCTTTAGAAACAATGCACTCAAGTTGATACACGGTCTGATGCTTTGCTGAATTGTTGGTGGTGATCTTACTGACGAGTGTCACCAGTTCACACACACAAGAAGTCTTGCCTCAATAATGTCATTGACTGTGCGATTCAAGAGTGTGGACTGAAGGCACAGTTACACGACTCGTCTCACAAGCTTTACAATGGTACCAAGCTTGTGAAGAATGATCACGTAGAGACGAAGTAATGAGAATGCAAAGCCTACAACTACTTATCCTACTGAACTAGCGATATGCAAGGAGAAAATACAAGTGTTTACATAGTCCGGTATCCTGTGTCTTCGAGTCCTCAGTCGCAGAGTCACCCAGACGGCGCTCGATGACTTCGAGTCATCGGCGGACCAAGGTTGGTGGATGCCCATCGCCCTCGGAGTGATCCACGGACGAGATCGTCCGGATTTGCGGTTGCTCTTTGTTGCCATTGATATTCCTCGGGCGTTGTCTCGAGAGGAGCCGATGCTCACACCTCTTGATTCGTCAACGGCTCAGATCAGCCTCCTTCCCTCGCGATGATTCTTGATCATTAGATCAGTCTTTAGAAAGACGACGTCGGTCACCTCAAACTCCGGTCCCTTGCCACGTCAGCAAACTCAGTATCGAGAGGAGCTCATGCTCACACTTTCGTTTAGTCGGTCAGGCCACACACAACATTTGCCCAAATCCTACTACAATACATGATGCACGTCTTTACTGTGCTATCAACTCCATGGAGCTCCGATATGACAAGAAGGGTAGGTAAGGCTGCGGGTGGATGGATCAGTGGGATGCCTAAAGAGGCCTCCCCATAGCCATACCATACCTCGCCAGACAGGATAGACAGGAGGGTCGAGAGAGAGAGAGAGAGAGAGAGAGAGAGAGAGAGAGAGAGAGAGAGAGAGAGAGAGAGAGAGAGAGAGAGAGAGAATCTCTCTCTGGACCCTCTTGCTTCCTTTTTGTTGTTTTGTACTCGTGACGAGCGGAAGCTGTTGGATCAAGAGATCTGACGGTTGTCCATTTTTCAACATTCCCCCCCTTGTCGATCCAGCACCGGTGAGGTTGGAGCCGACAACTTGAAACAAGAAGGAACCCCCCCCCTCCCCCGGCGATAACAGATCCGTGAAGCGGGACCAAAGAGACAGGTGGCGAGGCACGGGAATGCCCGTCAAGGCTCCCCCCAGGAAAACCGAGCCTCGTCGTTGGCGGATAAAACTTGAAAGAGTTCGGATCGCCAGCACAGGAGAGTGGAACAATACGCTAGGTGTACCGTGGGGCGGTAGAACTTTGTAACCCGTCGGCCGTGATAGACCGCACCCAGCAGCACACCCTGCCCGGACTCAGGGGAGTGGCTAGCTCCCGCTTGTCCGGCCCGAATGGTGAGCCGACCACACTGGCAGCTCACCCAACGGGGTATGAAGACAAGGAGGGAGCCGGACAGGTTTTGTTCAGCGCTGAATTGCAGTTGCGAGCGGCGTGGCCCCTCCCAGATGAGTTAAGGTGGTGAGATGTGGTGTTTTGCAAGGACCGAAGCGCGGAGCAAGAAGCAAAGTGCGTGGAGGAAAGGAATAAAAAAGGAAGGACGAGGAGATGCCAGAGGGAGAAGAAGTGCACAACGCAGGCAGAAGGGTCAAAGTCGCCTCCGTCGTCCCAACGCCTCATGTGGGGGAGACGGAAGAGGAGAACGACCAGCTGTGGCAAAGGGGACAGCGCAGGGGAAAACATCGCAGAGAAGAAGTGAGCAGAAGCAAGGGGCAGGAAGGTGGCGTTGGCGGTCGTATGCAACCCGCGTCCATGCCAACGCCTCATGTGGGGGGCACGAAAGTGGAAAGCAACGACGGCTGTACCGAGAGCCCTCTCTGTCCGTCCCAATGCCTCATACGGGTAGGACGGAAGGAGAGGATCGGAGGTGAATGCACAAAAGATAGAGAGCGGAGAAACCCGGTCGAGAAAGGTTAGGGAGAAGAGTGGAGGCCCATGCGGGTGCAGAGATGAGCATGCCTCTTGGCGGAGAGTGCTTTGGTGAAGATGTCCGCAGTTTGGTTGGTGGTGGGGAGGTAGAGCATGATGACCTCGCCTTCAGCAACCGCATTGCAGACGTAGTGATACTGCCGACGGACGTGCTTGGTACGGTCATGGAGCACGGGATCTTCAGAGAGAGTGATAGCACATTCGTTGTCGCAGTTGATTGCTGCAGGGTCGAGTTGATCGAACCCTAGCTCACTTAGCAGCATGCGAAGCCAAACCGCCTCTCTGGTGCATTCACTCTCAGCAATGTATTCAGCTTCAGTGGAGGATAGAGCAACCACTGACTGCTTCTTGCTGCGCCAGCTGACAGGTCCACCATTGAGGAGAAAAACACACACAGAGGTAGAGCGACTTGTGGCCTGATCACCAGAGAGATCAGCGTCGCAGAACCCCTGGAGGATGTTGTTGCGAGAGGAGTAGCAGATGGCGAGAGGAGCTGATCCTCGCAGATAGCAAATACTACGCTTGGCGGCCACAATGTGCGCAGCAGTAGGGCGTTGGCACACTTCACTGAGAGAGCCCACGGCAAAGGAGAGGTCAGGACGTGTAGCCACATAGGAGTATACCAGGGAGCCCACCATGCGTGGAAAAGATGGGGCATCCTCAGAGGAGGCATGTGGCGTGGCGGTCGTGACGGGCTTGGTCAGGCCGTGATCCGTGGATCGTGGCGTTGACTGAGGAGTAGAAGTACCAAGACTATCAGGATTTTTCAGCCACGCGTTCGGCGTATGTGGCTTGCGTGAGCGTGACCTGGCCGTGTGTCATGTCATGATCGATTTGGATGCCAAGGTAGTACTTGAGGGGCCCCATGTCCGACATTTCAAAACGGCGTGAGAGCTGCTGCTTGAGAGTGTCCAAAACAGGAAGAGATGGCTCGAAGGGAATGAGATCATCTACATAGAGGATGACTCTAAGGAGGTAGATCCACCATGAAAATACATTGAGTAGTCTGAGTGAAGGTGTTGAAGGCCTTGGAGTAGGAAAAACTTGTGAATTTTGACGCGGAGCTTGCTTCAGGCCATACAATGACCTGTTTAGCTTGTAGACGTGGTCAGGTTTGTCTGGAGATATGAAACCTTCAGGCTGAGTCATGTAGATTGTCTCGTTGAGATTGCCGTTGAGAAAGGTGCTTTTGACATCCATTTGATGAAGGTGCCACTTGTTCTTGGCAGCCAGAGACAGAATTACAGTGATGGATGAATACTTGGCCACAGGTGCAAAGGTCTTCATAGTTGACGCCGAGCACTTGGCTGTATCCACGTGCGACAAGTCAAGCTTTGTAGTGATTGGGTGTACCTGCACTGGTCAGCTTCATCTTGAACACCCACTTATAGGTGACGATGAGGGTGTTTGGTGGCTGAGGAACGAGATCCCATGTGTGTTGTTTTTCAAGCTGGGAAAACTCCTCTTGAGCTGCTTCGCACCATTGGTCAACATCCAAACGGCGCATAGCGTCTTTGAAGCTGATGGGGTCCACCACCTTTGTGAATAGTCCAGTATCATCATATCCCGCCAGACAGGATAGAGAGGAGGGTCGAGAGAGAGAGCGAATATCTATCTTGGCCCTCTTGCTTCCTTTTTGTTGTTTTGTACTCGTGCTGAGCGGAAGCCGTTGGATCAAGAGATCTGACGGTCTTGAAACGAAGAATCCACATAGTTTCCCATCTAGATTGTGTTTATAAAACCATTGTAATGGATAATCTTTCATGGTGGTTGCCACAGAGGTGCAGGGAGATCTGGTTTGTACTGTTGCTGTTGCAATGGCCATAAAACACCCAAAGACATTAGTGTTTGCTTCAATTTCCACAGGCTGTCAGCTTAGTGGATCGGCCACATTGATGCGTCCTTGCCTATATTCCCATGTGAAAGATAATTGGCTTAGGTATTCACTCCAATGGGGATGTTGCCTTGACAGGTTTGGATGTGTTTGAAAAAACACCAATGGGTTATGGCCAGTCACGGCCGTCACACCCCCTTCAGCACCCTCGAGGTAGCAACGCCACATCTTGAAAGCGTGTAGTACCGCAAGGAGCTCTTGATCCCTAGTCCTGTACCGCGTTTCTGCAGGGATGAGCTTCTGGCTCTCATACGCAATTGGATGAGCGTTCTGCATGAGGACGACTCCAAGTCCTACTACCGAAACATCACATCGAACCTCCAACAGTTGCGATGGATCCGGAAGAGCTAGGACGGGCACTGTGGATAGGAGCTCTTTGACTTAGAGAAAAGCGTTCTCGCAATTAGATGTCCATTCCCAGTGCACTTCTTTTCACGTGAGCCTGGTTAGCGTTACGACCAGGGTCGAATATCCCTACATGAACTGTCGAAAGTAGTTTGCAAGGCCGAGGAAGGACCAAATCTGCCCAACATTTTTCGGGCGTGGTCAGTCTATAACGGCTTGGACCTTTTGTGGGTCGACACGGACACCGTCCTTGTGGATGATGTATCCCAGGTATTCAAGCTCATTTTGTGCAAACTTGCACTTGCTCACGTTGGCATAGAACTCCCGTTCCCGAAGGATTGCGAGGACTTCACGTAAACATTTTATGTGCTCTTCCGTTGATTTGGAGAAAACCAGGATGTCATCCAAGTAAACCAAGACAAACTGACCGAGTTGCTTGGTGAACGTTTGGTTCATTTCTCCTTGGAAGGTTGCCAGGGCATTTGTAAGCCCGAAGCATAACACTCGAAACTGATAGTGTCCCAACTGTGTCCAAAACATGGTTTTGGAAACATCATTTTCCATGATGCGGATTTGATGGTACCCTTGAGACAAATCCAAGGACAAAAACACTTTTGCCCCTTGGAGTTGGTCAAAAAGCACCTCAATCCGCGGTAAGGGAAATTGATTTTTCACCGTCAGCTTGTTCAATGTCCGGTAATCCACGCACATGTGTAAACCACCGTCCGTTTTGTTCACAAAAAGGATTGGCGCACCGTACGACGAGCTACTTGGCTCGATCCATCCTTTTGCAAGGTACCCTACTGATATTTAATTTTGATGTTAAACATTTCTTTACCGATCTTGCTCAAAGAAAATGGCAATTAGCCAAATTAATTACGTACTACCTAAATAATTCATGGTTTAAAGAGAGAAAAAATTCTGGTAAATCGGGTGCTTAATCCCTCCTTGTCTAAAAATGCCTATTCGATCTTCCTTTTCTAGTGTTTTTGGTTCGTTTCCGGCACCTAAACGAGAACTGAGATGTTGCCCTCGAGTGACGCGCCTAACTGACGAGGCGGATTCTGTGAGAAACGGAAAGCCGCCTCGTCATACCTGCGCTACTCGACGCTACCACGGCGCATGGTGGCGTTGAACAGTGACAACGTCGAAGTTAAGGATCAGATTTCTTCGTTCGAAAAATGGAAAAGACCCACCAAAATAACTGTATGACCTAAAACCATGAACGAAAATAAAGAACACATAAATTTTAATCTTGAAAAAATTGAATTTAAAGATCAGTAGGGTACTCTTTAATTTGGCGTTTGGCCTCTCGCCTTTCTGCTAGACTAAGGCAATACATGATACTGAACAGAGGAGTCGCCTCCGGTTGTAGCATAATCGTGTGGCCCATGTGTCTTTGTGGTTGAGGTCCAGCCAGTTGCTCTTCGAATACATGCGAGAACTCCGCCAATAGAGATTTGATCTCTTGTGGCGTGTCTTCCTTCACGTCGTCCTCCACTTTCTGCAACTCAGCCAAGAAGTATCGACAACCTTGTGGAATACGTTTCTTGACCTGCATTGCAGACAAGTTGGCATGGACTTTGAGTCGGGTCGGTGATATTTCTGTACTCAGAATCAACGTAAAGCAATGCTGTCCTTTTCAGAGGATCACACTCTTTAATTCAAAGCACATGCGAGCCTTGTTTTCACGGAGCCAGGGATCGCCTAGCACTACGTCAAACGGGTCAAGAAGGTTGAGTACCTTCAATGTGACGCTCTATATGTACCCTTGAATACAATTTTTTGCTTCACACGTATCGATCACGGGTACCGTACGGTTATCACCAACGAAAACTGCAAAAAATGCTATTTGATGGCTCGTACTTCAGGCCAACCTGTCGGGTAAAGCCAAAGCTAAAAAAGGAGTCATCTCCTCCAATGTCAGCAAGTACGTTCACCGGAGCACCAGCTAGGTGTCCTTTGAACTGCATCACCATGTTGCCTCCATTCTTCCAAGTAAACATGCTAGACGATAACAAGCCGAGTTTGTGATAAACACGGAATCTAGACGGTGGACACCGTAGCTCCCATGATTCGCCAACTTAAGTCCACATCTTGTGGGCACGCGTGAATTCGGCTAGCACTTTCTAATCTTTAAGTTTTACTGGGTTGAAATCGTTGACTAAAGGTATCGCGCACATGATTGAACTCATTGCTTTTAGGGTGTTTGCTTCAATCAATGCATTACACAATTCCTGCACAGTGGTTTGTGTCACCACTACTAAGCAGGTTTGGTCATGCATCTCATCCGGTGATGCACGATTTAGTGGGCAATGCCGATTAGCAAGTGCAGAATGAGGTTCAATGAGAGGGGAGAGAACAACAAAGAAATTGGAACTCGTAAAAAACTCAAGTTGTTGAACTTTCTCCTCTGAAAACATGAGTGCACAATCGTGATCCAGTTTTACCCCTGAGTTGTCCCCACTAACGTCAATCAGGGTTCAGGAAAACCCGTCCCATGGCCTTGTCCGTTACCACGGCCGGGCCCATTGCCGCGACCGCGACCCTGTCCACGGCCCTGTCCGCGGCCTCCTACTGCACCCTCCCCATGAGGTGCTGCTGCTGCGGCTAACGCCGCGGCCTCTTATCCACCACCAACAGCCTCAGGACACTGTGCCTTGAAGTGTCCGAGCTTCATGCAGCTGTGGCACAATCCCTCGCAGAAGGCCGTGTTACGATGCTCGCACGCCTCCTGCAGCTTGTCATTGTCGCGACCATGCTTGTGGTTGGGGGGCTTGTTTCCACCAGTCTTCTTACTTGGGGGGTTTGCAGGCTGCTTGCCCTTGACCTCGTCTCGCTGCCCGGCTGTCCCCCCAGCCCCTGCAGCATCCATGCGTCCATCGTGGCCTTGCTATGCACACACGTTTGGCCGTGCATCCGAGTAGTGCTTTGGGTTCGCTGAATACACTTCGCTCATGTTGTCTCGCAACACCCTCCAGCTTGTCCAAGCTTGGCCCATTGCGACCGTGCTGGTCTTGTCCTTCAGCTTCTCGCTAGTAAGATTATCGCGCAAGTACTCCAGCAGCAACACTCTGGATACTTGAACGTCTGGGTACCATCGCTCTCAATGAAGCTTTCAGCTTCCTCCACGAGCACGGTAAATTTGCTCAAGTAGGCCTCAAGAGAGTTACCCAGCTGTCTGAAGTCCTTGATGTTATGGAAGGCGCGATGCGCCTCCTCACGGTGGGTACACTTCTTACGCATGATTGCATAAAAGGCTTCCCACGGCGTGGACTGCCACTCAAGGTGAGGCCTCTGCGCACTCCATTCCTTGACCACGTACTTGAAGAGCTTGTCTTCAAGTCGCGTCGTGACAAGGTCACCCCACTGACTGAGTGGAGCCTTGTGGATGCGTAGGACATGCTCCATGCGGTTCAGCCAGTTGGTCAGCTTCACGCTCTCTCGGAAGATCTCCACACTATGGAGGAAGGACGTGTTCATGACCTGCCCCAAAGTCATCGAGGTAAGCAATTCGTCGCTGCCACCGGCAGTGGCATGAAGAATTGTAGTGCGCTGCGCTTGCTGCTGCATCGGCACATGGGTCACGCGCTGCAATGCCTTGTTGAGGGCGTCGCATCGAGGAATTGCCTCATGGATGGCCAGGAGTTGCAGCTGGTCATCACAATCCAGATCCGTGATGCTCTGCCCGTCGTGGGCTAGCAGTTTGGCGGAAGCGAACTTCAGATCTGATGTCGTCAGAGCATTGGCGATAGTATCCAGGGCATCACGTTGTCCATGTACCTTTACCCACTGTAGGAGGGTATGGTTCCCGTATACGCCTCCTAGCAATCCTACCTTCCGGAGGAGGCTATCGTCAGCGACAACGCTCAAGTGGGCGTGTCCCATTACGGCCACATCGTAGGAAGGGAGGTCCGCCCCCAATCGTCTCATTCGTGCTGTACCTCCATCGTTGGTGGCGATCTTCAGTTGACCCACCACCTCAGTAGCAAACTCAGCAAGCCTGTGGCGGTCATCGCAAATTGCCTTTGCGGTGACATCGTCCAGCTCATTCTCGCGGGAACTTCTTGCGTGGCTGCTTTTGGCG
Source organism: Penium margaritaceum (assembly GCA_023375785.1). Lineage (NCBI taxonomy): Eukaryota > Viridiplantae > Streptophyta > Zygnematophyceae > Desmidiales > Peniaceae > Penium > Penium margaritaceum. The sequence continues at coordinate 51,526 of SZWC01015200.1, forward strand.
CCATTTCTACTCTCAGAAGCCTTGCTGCCATTGGCAGCTTCAAGCAATGCAGCGAGTGCCTTATCATTATCGAGCAATCGGCTCGAGCTTGCCACACGACGATGGCGATGATCGCAATCCTCGTCGCCTTCGCCATCGTCGGTGTCGTGCTCTTTGGCGGGGTCCCGCTCCGGGAGATCCTCCTCCATCGCGTCATCTGTCGCGTGGGGTTTGCCCATGTGCGCGTCGACATCCTCGTCGAGTACTGTTCTGGCCTCTGCACACTTCTCGGTGTCGTCGAGGTTGGCTTTGGTTGCCTTAGTCGGTACGGTTGCCTTTGGGTTGGCAACCGTGCTCGCGGTGACGGCTCCCAAAATTTGGAGTCCGCCGAGGGCGTGTGGTGAGGCCGTCACCACCTTGCCCTTGTTGGTCTTGGACGATCCGGCACTTGCCATCTCGTCGCCTGTGCAACTAGCACGTGAAGATCATTGTGAGGGTCGCCCCACAACTTTGAGGAGGAATTTCCTCCTACGTCTCGCTCTCACGGTCGGTGAGGCAACTATAGATTTAACTTCTATATTCCTAGGACGCCACGTCGGCACAAGGGCGTGGTTTTTGGAACTAGTCTTCCTAAGCCATGACTCATAGCAATTGGCAAGGACTTGTACCTAGGAAAACATAAAATTAGAGTACAAGGGAATGACAAAAACAAATGTGAGTACCGCTCACAAAACAAGGACAAAGAAAGGATAGGGAGTTTTAGCAAGACCTAGAAACTCCTTCACTCTCTCTTCTAACTTCTTGTCCTCCCTTTGTCTTATGTCTTCCTTGGCCTCCTCTTGAGTCTTTTGTGCGCCTTGTGCCCCTTGGAGGCATCTTCCTTGAACCGGCGGTGTTGGAGTGAGGTCAAAATCCTTCAAGGTGACACCATATTTTTTAGGATACTCTCAGGTCGTGAGAGTCCCTGGTTTTGGGAAAGGAAGTTAACCCAATTTTTGGATGAGGGAGGGAGGAAGGAGTCTAGTATATGGGGAGAATTTTGTGGTTTTTGAGGGTGGGAACTTCCCTCCCCACCCCACAAGAATCCCCCTAGTCCCATTGGAAGTGAAGAGAGGTTGGAAGGAAAAGGCTCCCCGAAGTAGAGCCTTTTTCCAGCTCTCCAACGTGCTTTACGGTATCTCAATCCGAGAAGTGTAGATGCCAGAGTCCCTTCTGGCATTTCTACTGCTGCTTGCAGCGACCGGCGGCATTTTATATACAGTGTAGCTGCCGTTTCTGTCGAACCCTTAGTTACGGGGGTCGTCGGCCAAGGATTTGACGAAATCCATGGCCGACTAGGCCAAAACCGCGGTGCTTGAGGGTCTCCAATCCTCAAGCCATCTTGTCTCAACGTCCACAGTCCCAGGTGACCCCGCTTGAGCCACGTGGCTCCTTCAACCGGTCGGCATGGCAGTGCCACGCTGTACGCCCCCTCTCTAGGAGTGAGAGCCGCCTTGGCATCTCCAATAATCCCAATATAGGATTCGAGCCCTGGAGCTCTGATACCATTGTAACGGATCAAGTCTCCAGCTCCTGCTATGAAGTCGTTGTTGGAGTTTGCAGAATGGCATTCTCACTCCATGTCAGGGGTTTGTCCCCTTCGTAGGACTGAGGGACAATCGCCATCAATGACCTAGAGCAGATAGACTCGAATATTTTGAGTCTCCGGAGGCCCATTTCCGTTTTTAGCCTTACCCGTGGTTTTGGGACCTAAACCAGAGGTTTTTACCTTGATCTCGTGTTCTTTCACGATTCATTCCATTGTTTTTATGTCAAAGTTCATCGCAAACAAACTTCAATTTATGTTTTTGGCGTTCTGGCACAAAATCGTCACGTGCGAGGCACGCTGGCGATTTTGCACCAGCTTTCTCTTGTCTCTCGTCCCTCACCCCCCTCCCTCGTCCTCGCTCACTCGCTTGCAAGGAGGGCAAGCGGGGGCGAGGGCACGAGGCTACGAGGCCTCGCCCTTGAGGCCCTCGCGGCCCCTCAGCTGCTGATCGGGCTGAGGCCGCGATCGGCGGCTGGCGGCTGGCCGGCTGGTGGCCGGCCGGCAACTTGGCCGGCCGCCGGCCGTCCAGCCGGCCGGCAGCGAGCTGGCCGGCGGCCAGCAAAGTGCTGGTCGCCGGCAAGCCCTCGTTGATGCGAGGGGTGGTGCGCAACCACCCCTCGCTTCAGCGAGGAGGGAGGGCCGAACCGGCCCTCCCGCTACACCACCGCTCTAGGTCAGACAGCTTCACCTGGAAAGCATAGGTTTTGTGCCCTTGGGCTCATTGTTTCAGCTGAAATGCCTACCTCTGTATCAACGATGAAACCTACCTCTGCCATCGAGTGCTCTCTCGTGGAGCACAAAAATCATCATGCTCTCAACACGTCTGCCTCTCAGTATGTTGCCCAATGTTTTGCCACTACTAATCTCGATCTACTGCCAACAGAGCCTGTGACAGTTCACGAGGCTCGCATAGTCGCTCACTCTTCTCTGTGGAAAGGAGCCATGCAAGATGAAGTCAAGGCTCTGTCTGAGCATGGTGTGTATAACCTTTTCGGTCCTCCCCCTCACAGGTAGACTGTCTTAGCCAAGTGGATCTATCATCAAATGTTACATCTAGAAAACACAGTAGAGAGGTACTCATTACGTCCCATACCCAAGGGATTCTCTCATAATCTTGAAGTTGACTTTGATGAGACCTTTGTCCTTGTATGTCGCTACACCATTACACGAGCCATTGTGAACTTGTTGCTCAACATGACTCGGAACTCGAGCATATGGACATGAATAATGCCTTCCTTTATGCAAGAATTAATGAAGAGGTGGACATGATTCAAAAGATGGCACCAACAAGGTGTGGTGACTACACAATGCCTTGTACAACCTCAAGCAGTTGCCACAATATTGGAATCAAGATATCATGTCCACGCTCAAGAAAGATGGCTTTAACAAAAGGTGTTGTTCATCCTATGTTATTTCTTATTGCACCATCTTCCCCACTTGTTTCCACGATTGAGTATGTGGATGATGTGCTCATTGCATCCCCCAGCAAAGAAGATGGCTAAGGAGCCAAATATCTCCTTCATTATGCTTATAAACTGAAACATCTTGGACTGGCCTGAGCCTTCTTGGGCATGGATCTTGAGTGTAACCGCTCAAAACGGACACGTCATGTACATCAGGCTCCATACGTTTGAATTCCGGGGGAGTGTTTTGCCCCCTTCCTTTCTGTTGCTCCTTCAGTCTCTACGCCGATGACTATAGCAAGATATACGCTACTAAAGTCACTTGAAGATTCCAAGTTGGGACAGAGAGTGAGTGTAACAGACCATGTATGTGTCATTGGCTCGCTGATGTACTCATCCACCACCATGCTGCTCATACAACCGTTGCAGTGAACTTCCTTTCATAGTTATCTCAGTGCTTCAGAGAGCGACACCTTAAGGCTACACTTTGTGTGGTGCAAAACGCACTCTCCACCCAGCGATTAGGTGTGTAATTCAAAGAGAAACCCTCAGTTGTTATTGATGGTTTAACTGATACCGACTGAGCTCATGATGGAGATGAACGCAGTTGCAGAGGCTACTTTTTCTTAGTTGGAGACACTCTTGTTCCTTGGAAAAGTGGTAAAAAAGGGTGTCTGAGAAGAATCTTGAGTGAGGTTAAGTATGAAGATCTTGATGCAGATGCATGTGAGGCTGTCCAGCTTTGTTTCTTGCTAAAATTGTGCATTCCCATAAGCTGCATCAATCTATGGTGTAACAATTAAAGCATAAAAACCATTGTTGAAAATGATGGCATGCATCATCCATGCATGAAACACATCAATGTTAAGTATCATTTTGTTCGTGAACGTATTGCTGCTTGCTTGGTTCCAGTTGTTTGAGTGAACACACGCTAACAACAGCTCACTTCCTTATGAAGGCACTAAACATAAATGTCTTCAAGTAAAGTGTTCATGTTGGTCTATTCTGTCCCCATCACCCAATTCATCATTGTCACCCTACCTTTGTTCCAACTGATACTAGCCTGTCTTAGCACGTGTGAGCTATGATTGCGGGCCATGGGGGAGTATTAATGTGTATGGTGGATCGTGACCCATCACACTTGCAATGCCCTCTTGTCTTCCTCCGCATGCTTGTTCCCCTATAACAGTGTGTCCGGAAGATTAAACGACTGATTACGCTGAAGCTCTTTCCACACAATGGGAGACATCATTTATGGTTAATCACCCCTACAAAATACACCCGTCATACAGTGTACATACTAAACGCATGCGTTTAGAAGTTTCATGGTACCTTTTTGGAAAATGCACAAAAAAAAATTGCAATGTCTTTTCACATTGCAATGTATTTCAATGTTTCAACATAGAAAAATTCATAGAAGGTTTGCTGAAAAAATAAAACACATAAGAAAACCATGGTTAAGTGCTTTCCAACTCCCCTTACAGTTTGCAAAAAAAGACGTACACTTGTACTTAAACATGAAATGTGTTAGAACTGTAAGGCATAGCAGTACCTATTTCTTGACCCAGAACATGAAAGAACCAAAACCCTCCCGAAGTCACATCCGGGGGATTTGGTTTTTTTTTTTTTTTGCTTGCCCGTTTTCCTGCTAGGCCCCGCAGTAACGGGACCCTTGGTTCCCTTCTATTGTGGGGGGTTTTTGGACCCTACATTCAAACCATTTGCAAAGATACACGAATGTAGAATCTTGGATGTTGTAAGATACACATATTTCTTCATAGCTCAATGACACTTTGACTTCGGGAGGGGGTAACGACGTGGTGACCAATTTGACGCTGTCTTGCTTCACTATCACAAAACTCTCTCAAAACCATCTGATGTCAAAACCGTCTATTTCCAAACATCGGTGCTCGTTATGTGAAGATCGTTTATTGTTACCATTTACAAACTTCTTTGGTTAGATCACGATTGTCGATATCTGTACATCGATGATTTTTTACTTTGCACAAGCGATCATCTCCCTGTACATTAGTGGAATTTTTTTCTTCAACCACATAAACCAGATACACTGACCAGATGCACTTCACCGACACACTCTAACCTTTTGGGAGGAGGGGTCAGCCGGAGACCAAGCCTCCCCTCCCCCCCCCCCCCCCTCTCCCCCCCCCAAAATTATCAAAGTGTATTGGGCGAATGTATATGGTGTGTGTATCAAAAGATACGTGATATACATGTAAGAAGATACAAAGTACATGGTCAACACAATACAGGTCCCAAGACACTGCCCCAATACATTTGGTCATCGGTGAGGGGGAGGGGGTGAGACTCCCCACTATGTGGTGACCGTTTTTTGTGTGTACGGATGCCATCAAATGAGAATACACTAGTGGAAATTTTTCTTCCGTCATCACACAAATCCATGCATTGACCAGATACACTTCGCTAATACACTCAACCTATCTAGGGGAGGGGGGGAGCTTGGACTCCGGGTGACCCTCCCCCCCCCCAAAAAAATTGTAGAGTGTATTAGAAAAGTGTAGCTGGTCAGTGTATCCAGCCTACGTGATGGATGAAAAAAAAACAGTTATGTACATTATACACAAGTGCACATAACTCGTTTGTGTACAATACTCCAGTCGACCTTCCACATCGATGGCTAGCGAGGGTCAGGATCAACGATCGACGGCACTGGTCTGTCGATACCCTATCAACGTCAGATACACAAGTGTGCATTGTTTTTTCCATCGCACAAAAAAAGATATACTGACCGCTACAGTCTTCCAATACACTCTAGCCTTTTGGGGGGGGGGGGAGATTTAGCACCTGATCTGGACCCCCCCCCCCCAAATGTTTAAGTGTATTAGGCGAGTGTATCTGATGGAGGTCTAAAAAACTGCACAAGTGTACAAGACACATGTGAAAAAATACGATGGTCAGTGCGATACAATCCCTCCTACACTGCCCCAATACACTTGTTACCTGTCGGAGGGGGGAGGAGAGGTGGCTTCTGATGGCAAGAGAGTGGTGAAAAATGTTTGGAACATATCACGCGACTAAGAGGTGACCGTCTCGTCATACTTTCTCTCCATACGAGAACTTGAGAGCTACATCGGCACCATCAATTGCTGAAGATGAGCGATGCAAGGGCGTACATGGATTGTTGGCCTTGAATACACACGTGCACTTTTGTTTTTGTCTATCACACAACATAAATACAATGATTAGCTACACTGTACCAATAAACTATTGCCTTTGGAAAGGGGGGGGGGGAGATCGAGCAGCCACCCCCCCTCCCCCCCCCCCCCCCCCCCCCCCACGGTAAAAATCTATTGGTCGAGTGTATCCGATGGATATATCAAAAATTTCACTGGTGGATAGATTCAAGGTTCATTATGATGCATGCCCGCAACAAAGACCTGATACACTTTTAGCTTTGGGGGGGTGGAGGGGAAGGGCCGAACTCTAGTAGCGAGGGAGTCAAATAAAATGTTCGGAACGTATGGCAAAAACATTCTCAATAGCAACGATTCTGTTGACATTAGGTTCTAACGACACAGGTCCACTCCTGCCATCTACAAATAAATGTACATCAACTTCGAAGATGGAAATATGTCTACTAAGAGAAACATACTTTATGTTGTATGGTTTTTCTTCATGGTTAATTTTTTTCATCCAGGTTTCATTGAAAACGTAGAACCTACATAGTTCTCCATGTGAACACAAAATGACTATGTTCCAACACAATTCCCGTGAAACTACCAAAGTGCATTTGTCTTATACACTGATTGTGTCGTGTTTAAAAAGGGGAAGATTAACAAAACCTCGGAGACATATGTGAAAGACCCCTCACACCCTAGCAGCAGCATCAGATAATCAAGCAGTGGCTCTCAGCAACATGATATGTTCTCTTACTCATAGGAACTATGATCCTTAGACAATTTAGGATGTTACTGTTGAATGTTTCTACCCCTTGTTTAGTGTTGTAGGGCGGATCAGGAATGCTCTGCCCCTTGTGGAGGTATGACCCCTAGATCTGTTGTAGTGTGACTCAACTATGCTCTGTCTCTTGTGAGATATGACCTGTGAGTACACCATGTGGGTGAGTGGTTGCCCTGGCCATTTTGTTGATTTGGCCAAGTGAGAGGTCATAAGTTCGATCCTGGCCCCATGCATATCTTGTTTGTTGTGGAAGCTTCCAAGAAAGAAAGTCCGTAGCTTCTTGGACGCTACATGGTTGGTCTGTCACCTTGACACTTGGATGCTTATGTGTCAAGCTCACAGTGCAAGTCTATTGGTGACGTGGCTGGTTCAGGCCACTTCCCANCTCTCTTGCGTATTGACGACTTGAGCTCTTCTTGAGATGTAATGCTAAGGCGTTAGTACTCTTGAAGGTGAAGTGTATGCCTGATTAAGTTTGTGGTGCATGACACATACCTGCAAAGGAAGAAGGTGTAAGAACCTTTGTGAGCTTTTCGGTTTCGCGGCTTCTCTGCCGGAGGTGGTTAGCTCAGTAGCTAACAGTTACGACCATCTCCAATTTTTTTGTGTAGTTTTAAGGAATTGATTGCTTTTGCGAGCCAGGTGCTGATCCTTAGGGAGCCACCTGACCAAACTAGTTCTGCGTCATGGTGAGCAGCCGCCCTTGGCTATATGCCGAGAAGCCGGGCGCGACCCCCAGGTACATGAGGTTGATGAGGATGTTGCACAGCCGACACTATGCTCACTACCTCTTGCTACATAGCGACTCTACGACAGCTGTGGCGTGTCCTCCGTGGGACTCTTCCGATGAATTTGCACCTGTGCTGTTTGATACCCATGGTTTAAGCACCCTGGAAAGATAACTAAAAAAATAGCCATTGACATGATGATGGACGTCTTGTAAGTGTTCGGAGGGCTACCAGCTAACATGCAATGCATCGAATTCATCCCACTTAGCAAAATACTCCATCAATTGCCTTATTGTCGGTGTCAATGGTGTCTTTGACCTTGCAATACATGCCCTCATCCACTTCCATAGGTGGTGGCAAAGGTATGTCTCTATGAGGGAAATTCTTAATTGTATCCCAGTAGAATTTGAGTGGATTGATGTTGAACACTGAGTGGATAGCCATGCTGTCATTTAGGCAAAGGTTGAAAATGACAGGTTCCTCATCTCCTCGATGATGAACAGTCCCAAACTCTTAGGTTTGAGCTTTGTGTAGTACAATCCTTGTAGTTTGATGTTCGATGAGCTAGGTAGGACGTGACAACTGGCATGTAACTTGGTTTTTTTAATGGTCTTTGACAACCTCTCATCTTGAGAGTTTGCTTTGTCTCGACTCCGATTTTTCAAAAGTCTTACACTGGATATTGACTGCAAACAAGTTACCTGAACTATGCAAACCTTCTGTGGTTGCGTTTTGGCATCAGTAACCTCGAAAGGCTTTTCAGCCATAACTACAGAAGTTACACTGTTGTATGCGAGTTCGGCAATCAATGGCTTGACCGCTCAATCATTTCGATGTGGTTCACAAAGATTGTTCAAGGGTTTGCTTGGTGTGCTCGGTCTGCTCACCAGTCTCACGATGGAAGGCCATCAATAGTCAGATCCGAATGCTCCAACCAGTCAACAGCTCCCGCTAAAATCCACGAGAAGAACTTCCTTCCTTCTGTGTCATTTTTCGTGGAGGAGGACGCCATGTGATCGAGCCACTTTGTTGAGGAACAACCATGATGTTGCCTTGGCGGTAACCGTCATCGTATTTTTGAATGATTTTAGACATACTTGAGAACCAGTTGAGTATTCTATCAAACCCTTCCTACTCGATGGAAAAATTCGTCACAAAGTTCATTGAGATGCCAGACCATGGCTCCTTTGGCCCATGTAGCGGTTGAAGTGAATCCCTGGATTTGGTTTGTCTCAGTTTGTGGCGTTCACACACATGGCACATCTTCTAATAGTTTGTGATGGCGTTTTGCATCATGTCCCACCGTATGCGAGTCTTCCTGGTTTTATTGAGTGTCTTTTCCTCATGGAAGTATCCACCTAGAGCATTATTGCGGCACTTCTTGAGTATCATTCATCATAACTCATGTTGTTGTTGGGTTGATACTACAACCTAGCATGTAAAGCATGAATGCCACCATATTTTATTGAATGAAACTGGTTTTTTCGTACCCACCAAGGTCCTCGTAACCTCTCATGAACATCTTTACGAGGTACGTCTGTCGTTTGACATGTAATGTGTTGACCATTTAACCTGGTCGCCTACTTAAGAAACTATCTGGATTTACTTTTCCACATCGGTCCTTCATGTCTTTCAAAGTTAGACTCGATAAACTCTGTCCATTGAGTTTTTTCAGGGTTCAGATTTGGCTGAGCCTCGTGATGTTTTAGTGCGTGGTGATCGGTGCATGTGACACATCGTCAGAACCCTTGACAGTCGCAGATCCGGCTGTCAAAGGTTCTCGTGCGGGTGCGGACCCGCTTGTGCGCATATAGCACTGTTGCTGCTACAAGATGTGGGTGCAGCAACTTGAGCCATTAGAGATGGCGATTGTGTAGCCTGGACCAGGATCGAGGGAGAGGGGAGATTCCTCCCATTGCGAGGAATCTCCTTCTTCATGCTCTGATACTAGGAGGCAGTAGAGGCTTGCGAGAAAATCAGGTGTGATGAGGCATGAGAGCATGAGTGCACACACGTAGCCATGGATTGGAGCAACCTTAGAAAACTGTAAACAAGGATCAAGGAACGAGTGAAACAGGCAACAAGACAGTGAAGTGATAGCCGCCGGTTGACCGGGCCACCCAAACAAGGAGAACGACGTGGGGCCCGGGTGCCATCCCGAGATCGAACCGGACTGATTGTCGAATGTGCCACCAAATGTTTCTCACACGCAGAAATATACAGGCCGTGTGGTCCCGTAGGATCAACAACCTGTCATCACCAAGCAACAATAATTTCTAAGCATGCATGATTCAGATGTATTCAACCACATCGACGATGCATGCATGTGGATGCATGTTCCCCTCTTATATGTTGCTCCATGTTTTGCTAAGAATCATCTAAGCAAGTTGAGCAGATAACTGCAACTGAGCACTTACACACCTCCTGCTTGAATGCTGCACACTTCAATCTTGGTTAAGATGATCGTATTGCATGACCCATTGGACGTGCGCCAAAGTAGCATTCGAGAGCTTCACTTCAGATGAATGACATGAAGAGATGGTTTGTGTGTGTGTGTGTGTGTGTGTGTGTGTGTGTGTGTGTGTGTGTGTGTGTGTGTGTGTGTGTGTGTGTGGGGACAGAGTCAAAAGGTCACTTGCATGCTTTACACCCCAGTAACAACACTTTCTGCAACTGTGTTTTGTTAGAGATCTGGTGGCTGGCCCATGAGCATAAGCCTAAT
>SZWC01015201.1:29907-49907 GCA_023375785.1 Penium margaritaceum
GCGTAGGTGCAGAATGTACTCTGTTTTGTCTGCAGCCATGGCACATTCTACTTTAGCTGACCTGGGCAGCCACGGCGCACGTGGCATAGGTGCGGAAGAGAGAATCGAGATGGCGAGCGCAGTCTGACACCTCTCGCAGCACCGCTCTCTCCTTGTCACGCTTCACACTGAACTACACAGAAAAGCGCATTCGAGAGAAAGGGAGCATGCATGAACATTGGCACAAGGGACATGACCATGGTGCTGCAAGAAATGGTTTGGGATGGTATTGCATGGGATGGCATGATACGATATGGCATGGAATGACACGATATGGCAAGGCATGGCATGTCATGATATGGCATGGCATGACGTGATATGGCATGGCATGACATAACATGGCATGGCCTGGCATGGGATGGGATGGCATGGCATGGAATGACATGTCCTGTAACGACATGGCATATCATGGCATGGCATGACATGATATGACATGGGATGGGGTGACATCATACCACTGGAAAGGGATTGGGAGGAACGAAGGCCGCAGGCAATGAGGGTGGTGCAAAGCTTTTAAAGTACGCTTACGTCTGCCATCTGACAGAATAAGAGGCAGAGATGTTCAGACAACGGCATGGCGTTTCAGGCTGTTCTACCACGCTCGCAGTAAAGCACAACAGGAGATGAAGTAACAAGCCTAAACTGGGGATGGTGGAGGAGCGGATGTCCCCAGGGCATGAGAACGTGCCCAGGGCATGACAACGTGCCCAGGGCATGACAACGTGCCCAGGGCATGACGACGTGCCCAGGGCATGACAACGTGCCCAGGGCATGACGATGTGGCCAGGGCATGACAGCGTGCCCAGGGCATGACGATGTGCCCATGGCATGGCGATTTGACAAGGGCATGACGATGTGCCCATGGCATGATGACGTGCCCAGGGCATGAAGACGTGAACATGGCAAGACGACGTCCGCAGGGCATGACGACATGCCCAGGGCATGGCGACGTGCCCATAGCATGACGACGTGCCCAGGGCATGACAACGTGCCCAGGGCATGACGACATGCCTGGGGCATGACGACGTGCCCAGGGCAGAACGACATGCCCAGGGCATGACGACGTGCCCAGGGCATGACGACATGCCCAGGGCATGACGACGTGGCCAGGGCGTGACGACGTGGCCCGGGCATGGGCCGCTCGGAACTCGCAGAGTTCTGTGCGATGCAGCAGCTGCGTTGGCAGAGCCTTTAGCACCGTTTCCTGCAACCTTTCTGAAGGCCGACGCAGCTGCAGTAGCTGCAACAGCAATGCACCTAACAGCACAGTACAGTGCAAAGCGACCAACCGCGAGGAAATGAAGGAGTCTGGCAATGCGAGGAGGGCCGTTATGCCGTGGCCTTCTCGCTGGTGCAGCGTCGGCTGCTCGGCTTGCAGCCGATCATTCGTTTGTGGGTTTGACTGGGGGATAGCCATGTGCGGCTGGCCGAGCTCCTCCTGCTGCTGCTGCTGCTGCTGCCGCTGCCACCCTTGCTGATGTTGGTGCTGGTGCTGGCGCTGGCGCTGCTGCTGTTTGCATACGCCGACGCTTCATCCAAGTTGCCGCACGAGCAGCCACGGCCGTGAAGCGAGGTGCGCGGGCATCGCAACGGCCCACATGAACGTTGTGCGGAGCAGCGTCAGTGCTGTCTGCAACACCCTCCAACTCTCTCTCGCCATGGCGGGCGTCAAGGTCACGCACGGGAAAAGCGTCAAAGTGAAGCCACAGTAGGTGACGAACAATGTGGGATGACGAAGCCACATTCATGTTTTCTTTACCAAGCGATCATGACACTGACAAAGGTGGTACAGACGACTACGAATGACAAGAACCCGAGCGCCTTTTCACAACAGCAAGAGAACAGATGAAAAAAATGCAGAACATAGATAAATTCATATCAGTTAAGAATATTAAATTTATTCCATACATAAAATCATTCATGAAAAAGCGTCAACACCACCTGTAACCACTTAGGCTTCATAACGTAAATGTAAACGCTTACCAAATTGAAAAATATAACCCTTAAAGAACTATTTAAATGGATAGAAACTCAAATTTCAACGAAATGATAATGATTGGGCTCAACTCAACTTCGTTGTTACATCATTCCAATTTTTGGCACAACACCAAGTGACAAATCATTTAAAGAAATTTTGAAATGTAGCTATTTTGGAAAAAAAAATAAATCGGACCTCAGCCTTCAACCATGTTACATGCATCCTCATCATACCTTGCCCATAGATAATTGCAAATCCACCCATTATATACCCTTTTTGTTACACTCCCAACCTCTTCCAAGAAACATTTCTCCGAATATGATTACGAATGAGTGATAAAAATTTATTCATCAATCCTCATGGATCTATGCCATTCATTTACCGTTGTGCCACCAGTGTTCCCTCAAAACACATCCAAAGCATGAAAAATTCAACTGTGTAGTGTTCTTTGTCTCCCTGGACCAAGATTGAAGCACGATAATACTTCCACATGGGTGTGAAAAACATTGATCAAACATGAAAACCATATTTGAAAAGATGGTGGGATGATGTGGGCCTTCACTAATAAAGGGGACGTCCTGTTCGCTGCTTCGATCCAGCGACCTCCCGATCACTGATTCAACCGGGCGACCGACGACGAGGTTCAACGAGCAACGAGTGACAAGCGACGAGGGACGAGGGATGACCGAGAAGAGATGAGTGACAAGGGACGACAAGCGACGAGACACGACGCGTGGCGACAACCAACATTGCACCGCTTGGAGTTTTCAATGTCCGAAACTGACATCCAAACCTCACATCTTAAGCACTCGACAGGTTCGAACCAGGATTCTTTCGCTTTTCCAGGGAGATAATCAACCACGGCGCGCAAGAGTTCTGCAAAAACATAAAATAAAACCACAAGTTGATTTAGTATCAGCAATATATGCACTAAATTGCAAATCAATAGTTGAGCGAATAATAGTGGCACTACCGTACATGAAATGAAAAAGAAATTAATAACACCGTAGATGATCCACCATTTCGTACACCATTTGGAATAAAACCATTATTAAACAAAACATTTGTGCATATTGCAGAACTAAAGAATAGTAGCACAAAAATATCTATGAATACACGGATTTCAAAATTTTACTAGATTAAGCAAATGATTATGTTTGATTCTTCTTGAAGAACGATAAAAAAATAGTTTTGGCCCATGGTCACAACCAGGGTAATCAAGGATATTGAATCCCTATAAAATCATGTCCACTGCCCATATTTCACACACTTTCAGAATCCCACAATGTGTTACCCTTGAAAGTGATGTTGTCCATAGCTTACTGTGGCCCCTCGGCTCATGCCCATGCTCGTGCAGATCCATGACGAGACAGCCACCTCAGACTAGTGGGGGAGCTGACGTGGCCTTGGGAGTGCCCGAGACTCCACGACTATCCACCAGTGACACTCGTGAGGAGCTGGGGCTCAAGCTCGACCGTTACAGGCTTTTCGGTGGTAAGGCCGACAAGCCGGTTGCAGGTTTTCAATTTATCAGATGCTTGTTGGTGACTGAATCTTGGTGTGGGCATTTGTTGCGCAGGATTTTGCACCCTGCTCCGTTTGGTTCTGACGGTTCTTGATTCGGATGCCTGAGCAAGGAGATATACCCAAAAACATGGTTTTCGGCCGGTTTGTCTGTAGCAGGAAAATGAGACCGGTCAGTACACCGCGGCTAGCAGACGGCACTTATGACCTGACCTTCCAATTTTATCACTCACTCTACATCATGCTTAAGCTAAGCTCTGATACCATGAGAATATTCAACTGTTCACTAGCCTAACACCACTGATCTGGCTAGCTGACTCACAGGTCATGCAAGGAACAGTGAGAGCAAGATTGGAACACGTCATGTGAACCAAGGCTTAGTGCCAAAATTCTTAAATTTCAGCACTTAGCCAAACTTATGGCCGTCAGCACCGGGAGCTCCACACAGCAGCAGCATCTTGCAGCAGTGGCGACGACGTACAACAGCAGCAGCTTGTGGTAGCAGAAGTGTGCAACAACAGCAACGTGCATCAGCAGGAGCTTGCAGCTTTAGTGATCGACGACAACAACGACAGGAGGAGAAGCAATAGGAGGAGCGGCAGCAGTAGCGGCATCATCGGCGGCAGTTGCAGTAGCCTCGACAGTAGTAGTGGCTGCATTTTTCCTTCCTCTTCCTTGGTATTCCCCTCTCCTTTCAGTTTTGGCTCCCCCTTGCTGGTCCCTTGGGTGGGTTGGGGGTTGGGACAGGTACCCAGAGCTCCCCCAAGACCCTCCCATTTTTTCATGCCCAATGGGGCGGGAGGAACGCTGTCGGATTTTTTCCGGCAGCTGGGGGGGTCCACCCACAGCGTTCCCAGGCTGAAATAGGCCTCGATATTTTTTCCACGCCCACTTGGACGGGGTAACTGCTGCCAAATGTTTTCAGCCACTACGACGGCAGCAGCAGCTGAGGGGGTAGAGTGCCACAACCGTCTGAGTCAACGATGGCAGTGGTTCGACGATAGCAGCAACAGCAGTAGTAGTGATAGAGTAGCACACTGCAATGACAGTGAGGCCATAGACATGGCCAGTAGTCACCACCGTAGCAGTAGCAAGCAAGGCAACTGGTCTTGTTTCCATGTCCTCCACCTCCCATCTTGTCAGCAGCGTGCTTTCCCCGACATAACAGCTTGCCGCAGGGGCTTGCGAGATCGCTGAGCTTAAGCAGCAGATCCTTGGCGCTGGGAACCGCCAGCTTGGCGAGCTCCACCGACGGATGGCGTTCTCCATTCAAGGGAGTACGAGTAACATAGCTGAGTCGAGGGGTCCCACTTCTCGTCGTGTCGAGTCCGTGGCGTCGCGTCGTGATGGTGGTAATGGTGTCGCCTGTTCTATTCAGTCTGTCAATTCTTTTGTCGGGCGGGATGATGCAAGTGTCCTATCGCAGTGTTGTGTCGAGTCATGCACAGGTCCGGATGACCTGTCGTGGCTTCATGAGTCTCAGTCAAGTGTTGTTGCTCGTTTTTCAACATCGCAGCTCTCCTCGGAGCAGACTGCTTCTGTCGCCTCTACTGTTGCTCGCACTTACGTCATAGCAACAGGGCGTGTGATAGATGCCACCTGGATCATTGATATAGGTGCCACCCATCACATGACCTGTCGTCGTTGAGACTTTGTCGTGCTGGGTCCCGTTGGGTCAGTACGGTCTGTGCACATAGCAGCTGATCATGAGGTCCCAGTCTAGGGCGTAGGTGTAGTGCAGTTCCACAGGCCGTTTGGCCCCTTATATATCTCGGACGTTCTGTATGTGCCTGCGTTGGAGCTCTGCCTGCTTTCCGGACGTTCCTGCACTTGCATGGGACTCGGCGTGTCCTTCATAGGTGAGTATGCCACTGTGTGTCTGTGCCACGCAAGAATTGGTCTTACGTGGGGCGGCTGTGGATGACTTGTACCATGTCTCTGGCTGCCTTACGTTTGCTCCTCCCTCGCCCTCCCCAATTTCTGCTCGTGTGTTTGTGACGGGCACTTTGTCACCCGAGCACCAATGTCTATTGCGCAGATGCCTGTGCCATCTACACCTAGATGCTATCGATCATCTTGTGTGCACACAATCCGCGCTCAATCTTGATGCGGCGTCTTTTGAGATGCTGCCCAAGACCGGCTGTCTCTAGTGCACTAAAGGAAAGATGCACCGGGCCACGTACCCTCCTTCGAACTCACAGGCGCTTTGGCCTCACGAGTTGGTTCACTCTGACCACCTGGGACCCCTCCCTGTCGAGTTCCATGAGGATAGAGGAGGGTATGTCCTCACGATCACTGATGACTTCACACACATGCGACGGGTCTTCAGTCTTCGTCAGAAGAGTGACGCTGCCCTTGCGGTGCACACTTGGCTGGTCATGGCTGAGCGGTAGTCCTGGCACCTCCTCCAGATGTTCCGCTAGGATCGTGGTGGGGATTTTCTTGGGGCCTTAACGCGACACTTCCTAGTGCTAGGAGTGGCCCACAACCTCTTTGCCCCCGCCACACCTGAACAGAATGGTGTATCTGAATGATGGAATCGCACCATGGAGGATGCGATTCGTTCAATGCGGGTGGATAGCGGCATGCTAGAGGCGTTTTCATTTGAGGGCATGGCCTACATGACATGGGTGTGGAACGGGATTCCTCATGGGCTGCTCTCAAACAACCGCACCCCGTACGAGTTGTGGTTTGGCCGCCAAGCTGACCTCCGCCTCTTGCGCGTGTGGGGATCCCTTGCCTGCGTATGGTTCACACCTAAGCAGCAAGGGTCTAAGCTCTCCCCTCGTGGCCGCATTTGCATGTTTGTGGGTATCGTCCCTCGCTACAAGGCCTAGTGCTTCTGGGATCCGAGTCGATGCCGCATTGTCAATTCACGTTACGCACTCTTCTTTGAGCGCCTCACATATCACAATTTGACCGCTCGCAGTGCATTGCTATAGAACGCTCCCGGTTGTGTTCCTTCTCCTCGCGTGGAGGAGTGTATTGGGCCGGGAGACTTTGTCCGCTCGTGCAACCCTATCACTCCTGAGCCGTCCCATCCCTTGGGTGCCTTGCCTGCCCATCCTGCATTACCTATTGCTGCCTTGCCCGCCTTGCCAATGTCGCCAGCGTTGCCTCTTGCTGCCTCACCCGCCTTGCCAGTGTCGCCAACATCGCCTGTTACTACCTCGCCCGCCTTGCCAGTGTCGCCGGCGTCGCCCGTTGCCGCTTCGCCCGCCTTGCTAGTGTTGCCAGTGTCACGCGTTACTGTCTTGCCCACCTTGCCAGTGTCAGAGGCGTTGCCTGTTGCCGCCTCGCCCACCATGCTAGTGTCAGTGTCGTCGCCCATCACTACCTCGCCTATGTTGCCAGCATCACCCGTTCTGGCGACGTTGCCACTTACTGCCTTGCCTAACCTTGCATCTCCTGCTTTGTCTGAGCCGTCAGTGTCTGTGTTTTCAACACCTATGCTTTGGCTGCCTGTGTCCCCTGCCTTTACTTTATCTGTGCCCCCTTTACCGATTGCATAGCTCACTGAGCCCTATCTGCGTGTCATGGGTGGACGCTTGCGTCCTAGCCCCACTCATAGCGTATGCACTGGTGACCCTGGCACGAAGGCCCTCGGCCTTAGTGCTCTGGGCCTCAAGGAGATTCACCCTGCCTGTGAGACGGGCCTAGTGCTCCTTGCTCATGAGCGCCGATTGGCACTTGACTATGCAGAGTCGACGGTCACTTTGGGTTCTCCCTCTGTTGCCTATGCTCTGGCCACGTGCAACGTGACCGGCGCAAGGCTTGACCCTAGTGTGGCCGGTGTGGCGCCTGACCCTAGCACACTCCTTAAGGCTGTGGCACGGTCTGACTCAGCGCTCTGGCATGCTGTGTGTCAGAACAAGTTCGTTGCCATCAAGGAGCACAAGGTCTTCGAGATCGTGGACCTACCTCAAAGTTGTAAGGCTGTGAAGGCCAAGTGGGTCTTGCGCAAGAAGCTGAAGCCGGATGCTACAAGACACGGCTGACTGCCAAGGGGTTCTCTCAGGTAGAAGGTATCGACTTCACCGAGACCTTCGCCCATGTCGGTCGCACAACCACAGCACTTGCCTTGATGTGCCAGACAGCCCAACATTTCTGGGAGTTACACCATATGGACGTAAACAACGCTTTCCTCCATGGAAAGTTGGAGGAGGAGATCAACATGGTCCAGCCTCCCGGCTTCGAGGACGGCATTGACCGTGTGTATCGACTACGGAAGGCCTTGTATGGTCTGAAGCAGTTGCCTCATTGTTGGAACAAAGAGATCACCGGCACACTATTGAGGGCTGGGTACGTAAAGAGTGCCTCGGATCCCTCTCTCTTCCTCTCACAAGCCCGTGCGCAGCTCACGGCCTTTCTGGTCTACGTCGATTGGTTCTCCCGACCTGAAGGTTGTTGAGGAAGCCAAGGCCGTGCTACAGGCGGCGTACAAGATGAAGGATTTGGGGGAGGCTGTAGTGTTTTTGGGCATGCAGATTGTGCGCAATCGCACGCGTCGAACGCTCCTGGTGCATCAGGAGCGGTATTCTCTCACCTTGGGGGAGCGTTTTGCTAACTTCCTTGCTCCTATCCGCACTACGTCTACACCGCTCACACTTGATGGACAAGGGCGACAATCCACTTGAGCTGGGGGAGCTTGTCAACGTGACTCTATACATGCGAGTCATCGGTTTGATCATGTACTTAGCCACGACGATGCGACCCGACATCGCCTTCACTATCAACCTGCTTTCACAGTTCTCCCAGGCATCACATGTGCGATGTCTGGAAGCTGCTCACCGGTGTGTGAGGTATGTCGTGTCTACCGCACGCATCGGTCTATGCTACCGCAGTCATCCCTCTGTGGTGCTTGACGGTTACACCGACAGTGACTGGACTTGGAGTCCAGACGGTAAGAGCCGGACAGGCTACATCTTCTTGATCGGTGCCACGGGTGTGTCTCGGCGGAGTGGTAAGCAAGGATGCATTGCTTGCAGCACAGCCGAGGCTGAGTATGTGGCACTCGGTGTTGGTGCCGATGAGAGCGTGTGGCTGGTCCGTCTATTGCGTGAGTTGCGACAGTCCCTACCCCCTGTTGTGCTACGTTGCGACAACCAGAGCGCGATTGCCATCGCTAAAAACACAGGTGTGTTTCATCCTTGCACGAAGCACATTGGCATTGAGCATCACTACGTGCGTACACTTGTCGAAAGACACGAGATCGAGGTCATCTGGGTAGGTACGGATGTGCAGCGTGCTGACTTCCTGACAAAGGCCATCGGCCGTACGAGGTTTCTTGCGGCTTCACGTTCTGTGGGACTTTGCCTTGCACTTGCTGCTGACTGACCTCCTCATGCCAGCTGTTGCTTGTGTTTGTCAGTGCCTGTACATTCATGGACTTGTTCGCCATCCGGTCATGGGCGAGTGATGTTGTCCACAGCTTACGGTGACCCCTGGGCTCATGCCCATGCTCGTGCAGATCCCTGACGAGACATTCACCTCAGACTAGTGGGGGAGCTAACATGGCCTTGGGAGTACCCAAGACTCCACGACTATCCACCAGAGGCACTCATGAGGAGCTGGGGCTCACGCTCGACCATTCCAGGCTTTTTGGTAGTGAGGCCGATTGGCCGATTGCAGGTTTTTCATTTATCAGATGCTTGTTGGTGACTGAATCATGGTGTGTGGGCTTTTGTTGCGTAGGATTTTGCACCCTGCTCTGCTTGGTTCTGACGGTTCTTAATTTGGATGCCTGAGAAAGGAGATATACGCAAAAACGTTGTTTTCGGCCGGTTTGTCTGTAGCAAGAAAATGAGACCGGTCGGTGCACCGCCGCTAGCAGACGGCACTTATGACCTGACCTTCCCATTTTTTCACTCACTCTGCATCATGCTCAAGCTAAGCCTTGGTTCACATGACGTGTTCCGATCTTGCTCTTACTATTCCTTGCATGACCTGTGAGTCAGCTAGCCAGATCGGTGGTGTCAGGCTAGTGAACAGTTGAGCTAGGAAATTTCCAGGAATATTATTAGAAAGTCCACTTACGAAAATGCTCATTAGGATGCAAAGTAATCTAGCAAAAGCAACCAAGACAGGAAGCGCACACTATAGCAAGAATAGCCGAGGACCAAGCAAGACCCAAGGGCTTGATTGTTTCACCAAGTGAGCTAGTTCCTCGAAATAGTGTATTGAGAGTTTAATTGAGGAGAGTGATGACCCATTGAGAGAAAACGATGGCTGGGCGGAAGTGATGAGAGAAAGTGATAAATGATGCTGTTTATAACAAAAAAAGGCAGTGTGACATGGTGAACCACAAACATTTAACTAAAAGTAGGCAATACAAAGAGTTTATGCGACTACTACTCGTGATTATCCTAGCTAGGATGACCCTTATGAGGAGGATGGTAAAAGAGTAGAAGTCATAGCCACCCTTCTTCTGTTTTGCCTTTTATCAAAATGTTTTTATAGATGGCGCGGGAAAAAAGTACCTCCTACTGGGCTCCCTCTGTCTTTAGTGTTGTTGGAGCAATTACACTAGCTCCAGAAGAGGCCCACCAATGTCGTTATGGTGTTGGTTTGCAAAGACATAGACATAGCTCTAGAGGCCTCTAGGCATGAGCGGTGAAGTTAACCATACAAAACCAGCTGTTTTAGATGATGGAGATGAGCAGGCCATTGTGTGATTGATGACTCGTGGTAATGATGGTGGAGCTGACTTGCCTGTTGCTGAGATTGGCTAAAACCTGCCACAGTTTCTTGTGTACATCCAGCGGTGTTGAAGTGGTGTTCATGGTTATTTCTCAAGGGGGGATTTGGGTAATGTGAGCACATGGGGCATTTAAATATTATGACTAGGAAATGCTTTTGCAGCATTGAAATGAATCTCTTACAAGGGCCATACTGGAATCATATGGCGCCGATCTGGTATGAACCTGCCATTGGCCCACAATCAGTCTCGCCCTGACACTAAATCACCATGGTAACCATGGTGATTTAGTGTCTCTAAACCTAAATCAATCATTGGCCCTGTCCACCAGCCAGGGACAACTTTTGAGGCATAAGGCATCAACCAGACAAGACAACCTATGCTGCTTAGGTCAAACTGAGAAGATGCATGGAAGCTTCCTAGAGACACAGCCGCTGACTAGGCGTCTTTTCCAAGTCATACACACAACGGCAAGGGTCTGGCTAGGAGACACAAGGCAAAGAGTCATAATACTTCAATAGCATTTGCAGAGAGAAATGACAAATGCCAGGTCCATGGCAAAATACCTGCCACGGCGCACAGTGGGTGTCGCACGCGGCAGCACGAGATCTGTCCTAAAACTGGCCTTGAACCACTATTTTGGCCGTAACTCAGCGCAGACATGTCAAAACGCTACGCCGTCTGAACCTAGACGTGCAAAATCACACAAGCCAAGCGCTACGACTAGTCACAGGTATGCCTCTGCCATCAAATAGTGGACACACAATGCAAAAACATGCAAATCGGGCCAACGACCAGTCCACCGATAAACTCCTGCGTGCTATAGAAAAACTGCAGGTGGGTCAAGGGCACCGTCCAGAGCTGTGGAACGGTCGTTCGTCAACTCCAAGCTGGTAGTCTACAACCAGACAACGCACCGGTACCACCAAGGTTCGCATCAGGGATTTGCATGAGTATGGACACGGCCGAGTGGTCAAAGTGAACTGTAGAGGTCGACAGGAACGTCACAAATCACAACACTCCCCCATGACCTGATGGTACGCATGTCCATACACGTGGATCACTGATACGAGTACAACAACGAGTGCAAAAACAGTCTTGACAGAGACACAGACACACCCCACACTCAACCATTCTCAGGTAAGGAACGAAGCCCAACAGAACGAATGGCCACTAGAAACTTCCCGCGTGTTAGTGCCTTCGTCAGAAAGTGAGCACGTTGCATGTCAGTGTCAATCCATATGACGGAGATCACGTGTCGCTCCACCAGATCACGCATAAGCTGATGCTCAACCGCTATGTGCTTCGTGCGAGTGTGAAAGAAACCAGAGTTCTCCTCAATGACTAGAGCACTCTAGTTGTCGCAAAGAAGCACAATGGCAGGTACTGTCTGACCTAGCTCGAGGAACAGGTGCTCTAGCAATACTGCCTCAGCGGCCCCTACACCCACAGCAACATACTTTGCCTGTGATGAGCTATGTGCAATGCAACCCTGTTTCCCACTACGCCAGGACACAACGGTAACACTGAGCAAGAACACAAAACCGGAGCTACTGCGTCCATCTGGACTCTAGGCCAAGTCGCTGCCGGTGAGCTATCAAGGACCACCGAACATTGCCAGCGAAAGCAGAGTCCGAGGTACGGTGTGGAGACCATGTACCGTACCGCTCGCACATATGCATGAAGGCTTCTAGCGCATGGAGCCGACAACAACTGTACAATGAGATTGATGGGGAAGGCGATGTCGGGGCGTGTGGTAGTGGCATGGTACATCAGAGATACGATGAGACGGAGGTACAAGGTCACATCCACTATCTCTGCCAACTGTGTGGGATTTTCCACCTTCAAGACATCCTGCCCATCAGATGTGAGAGGTGTGGAGGCCGTGGGTAGTGCGCCAAGGAGGTTGCTGAAGCGCTCTCCTACAACAAGTGCGTATTGGGCCTGATGAAGCAGCAGTGTCCAATTTCTATGGTCTCGCACGATCTCCATGCTAAAAAACACCGCTGCAGGACCAAGATCCTTCATCCTATAGGTAGTGTAGAGGACTGCCTTGTCCTCCTTCACGACCTCCATGGAAGGAGATGTGATGAGAAGGTAATCGACATGTACTAGGAAGGCGGTGAACCGCTCATGCGTCCGTTGTATAAAGAGAGAGGGATCTGCCTTGCTCTGTACGTATCCCGCACAAGTTAGGATGCCAGTGATGTCCTGGTTAAAAAACCAAGGAGACTCCTTTGTTTTGCGCAACAGGTAAGGAGGAACGACGAAGGGCACAAAGGTGAGACTCCTGAATCCAATCGGTGCTGTCAGGCCCATCGTCATCACATGCGAGCTGTGCTCCCCCACACGAGTCATCACGAGATACAAGGACAGACAAAAACATAATCTGTGGACTACCCGGTTGTGACAACACATGCACACCTCACTGAAAATGAAGCGCCAGAGGTGAAGGAGTTGAGCGATGGTGTGGTCACGTGGGTCCAAATCGACAATGTTCGCCGGTGGTGAAGCGAGAACTGCAGCAGTTGTGGTCATCGCATGCCCAGAGGATATGCTGCTCAACATACACTACAGTGCATGCACAGCTTGAAGCACGCGGGTGATCCACACCCTGTCGCGTGGATGCTGATACTCGGTGTAGAGATGAGCGCCTCCATAGTTGTAGTAGCGAACAGATTGTTCATTACTACCACCCGATGACTACTGCTGCTGTGACTGTTGTTGGCTCAAACTGTGCCTCGGTCTTCCATTCCTCCCCTATGCCACTGCTGCCACACCCTGTGGCTGAGTCGGGGTAATCGGGGTGGAAGGGGAAGAGGAGGAAGTGCCAGAGGATGGAGGAGTAGACTATAGGAGGGGCGTCGGTGGTGACGTGATGAGTGCAACAGCAAGGGGGCTCTCTGATGAGCCAAAGCTGCCACACGGGTGGAAGTCACCTGAAGGAAAAGCTGATGCGCCCAAGGAAGAAGCTACAAGGAGGTGGAGAAGGGCTCGAGCACAGCGTCGCTATACCTCGTGAAGATGTCTGCGTGCTCGAGTTGAACTCCGAGCATGATCGTGCGGAATGCCCACAGCTGTGTACCTCGTGAGGTCCCAAGGCACGTGTAGATGCGTATTGCGCATCGCCAGTAGTCGGATGCAGACTCGGCAGGTCCCTGACAAAGGAAGTGGAAAGCACGAATGTGGGCGGTGCGTGTGGTGTGCGTCTCTGCAACAAGCAAGGATAATGCGAGGTCCTAGCCTCCACGGGGATCAGCACCTGTGCTTGCGTCGGCCTCTCCAAGGAACGAGTGTAAATCGACGACGGTCTCATGCGGCATGGCGTAAAGGAGTCTGCGCATTGTCTTGGCCGCTGTCAGCACCCGTGCTCGATCCGTAGTCTTATAAAGAATGTGATAGTAGGACCACACTCCCTCTAAAGTGGTCCAAACTTGGAAAAGGGTCTTCCAATAGTCGAAACTATCCTTGCTCACATATTATGGGGGCGGTGTCTCGAAGTCCTTGAGTTGCCGCTCCATAGGGAAAACAATCGTAGGCTAAGAAGGACGAGGGATGGGGAAGACACCGTGAAGAGCAAAGTTACTGGGGTGGAGATTGGGTGAGGATCGAATCTTGGGAAGAATGGAAAGAGTCGTGTGCGGTGGCCGAGAGCTCTTCTGAAAAGTAACGGAGACGTTCCTCAAGCACACAAATCTCACTTTCGTGAGAGCTGTCCTCCATGCTTGACATGTCCTTGTCCTCATCCCAAATATCAAGAGGTGGCGGGTCGCATTCTGCTCCTGTCACCGATGCTGGTGATGACTGCTATGCGGAGGGTGCGATACTGACTTCTCCCTTGGAGGTAGGCCGTGGGGCCGTGGACTGACCACGATGAAGCTCAGTGAGGGTAATGATGGCGTCAGTCTGCTGCTGCTGTAGATGACGCATCTTGTCTTGCTGACTCCGCAGGTCCTCAATAGCCTACGAGTGTGGGCATATGACCCGTGAGGAGGAAGAAGAGGGATCTATTGATCTTTTTCCCTTATCACCGGTCGGACATGTGTAGCAACAGCCACACGGCTGCGTGCACAGCTATGGCAGCAATTGCGCATTGCTAGTGTTGTTACTGCGCGCTGCGACCGTTGTGCGCTGCTTTCACCCCGCGCAGATGCTACGTTGCTACTGTGTTGCACTGCCGTTGCAACTGCTTAATGCTACCCCTACTATACGCTACTGCTGCCCACCGCTTCTGCCAGCGCTGCTGCGCAGCACTGTTGTGCGGTGCCCCTACTACATGCTGATGCCACTGCGCGCTGCTGCTACCGTGCGCAACTACTGCTGCAGCCCGTCGCCACCTGTTGCGGCAGCAGCCTGCTACTGCCGCTGCTAGTGTCAATGTCGACAATTAATAGAAGCTGCCACCTGCTACAGCTGTTGCTTGCTGTTGCTAGCGGCTGCTGTTGATGCACTCTCACGTGCTGATGGTGGGTGACATCGATGGAAGTTGGTTGTTGTTGACAGGTCCCGGTGGATCAGCTGCAGCGGTGACTCTCACTATTGTTTCCTTGCTGTGTCTCTGTTGTGTAGCTGGATGAAAACCATCTCACTGCTCTGATACCATGAGAAGATGCATGGAAGCTTCCTAGAGACACATCCGCTGACTAGGCGTCAGTGCGAGGTCAGACAGTGACGACAGTCACAAGTCGTTCACACAACGGCAAGGGTCTGGCTAGGAGACACAAGGCAAAGTGTCATAATGCTTGAAGTGTCTTAATGGCATTTGCAAAGGGAAACTACAAATGAGAGGTCCATGGCGTAAGAACCTGCCGCGGCGCACAACGGGTGTCGCACGCGGCAACACAATATCTGTCCTTAAATCGGCCCAAAACCACTGTTTTGGCCGTAACTCAGTGTAGACATGTCAGAACGCTACGCCGTCTGAACCGAGACGTGAAAAATCACAAGCTGGACGCTACGACTGGTCACATGCATGCATCCGGAATCAAACAGTGGACACACAATGCAAAAAAATGCATGTAAGGCCCACTGCCAGACCACCAATAAACTCTTGCGTGCTGTAGAAAAATCTACACGGGGGTCCAAAGCAGCGTCGAGAGCTCTTGAACGGTCGTCGGTCAGCTCCAAGCTGGTAGTCCACCACCAGATGTCGCACCAGTACCACCAGGGTCCGCATGAGGGATCTGCACGAGTATGAGTGGTCACAGTGAACTGTACAGGTCGACAGGAATGTCACAAAGCACAACACAAACTACAAGTTGAATAACTTGGATAACTTGTTGTCTTTCAAAGTGGATTGTCACACTGTTACTTTTTAACTTCTGTCCTTTGAAATTGGTGCCATTCATGTTTTTTTTTCCGCATCTTGTTGTCCAAAAAGGTATGATAAAACCAAATGTGGGTGCTCATCTTGTGCCTTGTGTAGCTCCTCAAAGAGATCTCATGTAAACTGATTGGTAGGCTTTTATTAGCTTAAAGGTGCCTAAGGAGGCTCATCCAAATATGTCTACAATCCCTTCCACAATCTCATGAATTTTTCCCTCTATGCTCATGCTTGAAAGATTTTCAATTGCACGACCAAATAAGTTAGTAGTCATCATCCTCAGCAAGAACTTAAGTGACTTCGTTCAAATGGTTGTACTTTGACCTATGTGCTTTTCTCTCTCCCTATCCCTCTCTCCCTCTCTCTCTCTCTCTCTCTCTCTCTCTCTCTCTCTCTCTCTCTCTCTCTCTCTCCGCCCCCTCCCCTTTTCTCCTCCCTTATGTTTTACTCATGAAGGGGGATTCTAGCTCGTGCACAAGGTCACCACCGGTGTTGCCTGAACTGTATCGGAAGCTCATTACATGCCTGTTCCCCTCCACACTACTCATCAAGAACCATCCTTCATTTCTTTTGATGGGGAGAGCTGCATGAATAGTGTTTCGAAGGACCATATTCCACTATAAATACATATATATATGCATGAACATGTTTAAAACTGGATCTTCTTCACATCTAGAAAGGAGGCATTTACAACAAGCTTGTGCTCTTATAGGAGATTTCATGGTTTAACTACTGAAAATGTCACTCAAAAATGATTTCTTTTGTATGAGCTAGCATAACACAATCATCTGTGAGGTATGCGTGTTGATCTTACATCTCTTGTACTCCTCTAGATTGCCTTAATTGAGAGATGAAAGCGGGGTTCATCAAGGAAAGTGGTATTGAATTGCCTCCATCCTCTCTTTCAGAGCACAGAGCATTGGAGTCCCTCATTTATGACTTGTCCCCTTCTCCCTCCTCCCCACCGCTATGTCTCTCTTTCTATTCATTTCTCTTCAAGGTTAATTCTCGTAGATCCCTTGTTTCCTATGCTAATCAGAGTGTTCAAGGTAAACGTACTTGGCCCTTGAGGTCTTGCATTGTTCTTGTTGACAACTAGGCAATCATTGCCCAATCAATGCCCGAGTTGGTGGCAGACAGTAACCCGACCAGCCATTCCCCCTCCCTCTAACAAGTGCTAGCCAAAGAGAGGTCCAAATAATCAATTGTTTGCTTCATTTCTCCATGCGTACAGTTAGCAACTTCATGAGGTTCATGCTTACAAGTTACATACAATGTAAGAACAATAATTTAATGATGTATTATTTCGTGAAGATGTGCACATATGTGTTTTCCTAAGCTTTTTCCCAAGAGAACAACAGGTCAAACAACTCTTTTCTTGATAGAATTGAGAATTTGCATGAAAATCATGTTTCACGTCCCCATAATTGTACTTTTTCGGTCTTAGAACAGTGCCTCATGACAAAGCTTTGCAGTATGTCCACATAAAAGTGGCACCTTTGGTGCCAGCTCACTCAAGTATTGATACACCACTACAATGAGAAAGTCAGATTTGGACTCTCCCGACCTCTTTTCAGGTACACAACCAGCCCAAGGGACAAAGTTTTGTAAGAATTTGCGATAAGAGTGCATGATTGTGAGTTTGGACTGTGCGTAGGTCCTCGTATGATGCATATGCTCAAAGGATTATTGAATGTGGTTGATTCTTCTAGAGTAACATGTATGGAGCAAGAGAGTAAACATAACAATACTTTAATGTGCCTTTTTACTTGATGTGATGAACAACAAGCATGCCATTTTATAAGTGTGTGTTAGTATGAATGATGACCTTGTTTATGATATTTGTTCCATGTCTGTGTAGCCGATCATTTAATGTTGTGTGTAGCCAATCACCAATGTTAAGTAATGTTTCTCCATGACCTATGTTGGCATAAGGTAGTTTTTTTCTGTGAAACCCATCAAATGTTTTGCTTTTTCCCTTGTGAGAAATATTCTATTTGTTTAAAAATGTGTGAATCATGAAGATGTCTACTTCTTTGCATAAGAGGGTCGTAGTATCATTTGACAAAGTGTACGATCCACACTTCACCACAAGGATACTCGCCATACCTAGAGGATGAGTCGTCGACTTTGCACACGTAGTCATCTCTTCTTCTTCTACCCTCAACCACCCCCTCATTATCGCATGATTCTTTCGTGGACAGTTTTGAATCCATGTACCACTCTTGAAGAAACTCCACACGTAAAATTATAGACCTGACGCTAGACGATTGTTCATGAACAAGGAAGCAAACATCATGCCTAAGAACGAGTTGCATTTTTCTCCTGAGGCAGGCAGTCGTCCTCTGACTTTGACGAAGAAGGGAAAAGGACGTGGTGCAGAATGAGCAAAGAAGAAACAGGTTTTCATTCTTCAATGGATGGCACGTTCAGGAAGCCTGGTCATTAGCGATGACGTGCTAACTCAATGGAGCAATCTTCACCGAACCCTGATTTTGGTGGCCCTAAAGTAGTAACAAAACACAAAGCACCCATCGATCCATCCATCAAGTTTTTGCCGTCTCCATCTAGAGTTTATTGAGCGAGAAGCAGATACAGTGGAAGCAATTTTAGATTGTAGTATAGTGGTGAATCTACAGACTGTGTGTTTACAGTTGATGCTATCGTAGTTAACAACAAAAGGTTGTCCTCCGCCGGATCCTGCACTCGTAATTGAGGATGTAAGTCTGCCATGTACAAGGCGTACAAGATTCATGCATATGCCAAGAGTTAGCACCTTGAATAAAATTTTTGCATGCATGAAGGGTACTCCGTAGTCAACGTCTTCACACCAAACAGTTAGAAATAACGTCGATGGTTCTTCAAGAAATGAGTACATGTTTTTGTCCCTGAACTAATGGTGAAGAATACATGTGTTCCACAGAGCTCAATCACCTTTTGTGGGAGGAAATTTGTTCCATGATGACCTCGCAACTGAGGATGAATGGGCGATCATGTCTAATGTCCTATACTGATCTTTAGAAAAAATCTATATTGGTCTATTTTCTTCTCTTTTAGGCACGTTTACGTGCTATTAGTCCCATGTGCGCAAGTGGAGAAAGCCCACCAAGTTCGCAACCATGTACAAAGTTCTAATGGAAAGGTTCATTGAAAACTTTAAGTCTTCACGTTCATTGCCAAAGAACTTGGAGGTCTCGGTCATGTTTTTAGTTAAATTAGGGAGGAAACTTACATATGAATGAATGTTGGAATGAATTTGGTGCAATGAAAATATGAAAGAAATTTTACACCAAAATCAAACTTTCTAGAAAGGACATGGTTGATGTGTCTTAGAATCCCAAAACAGTTTTTCTTTAAGTGCAACATCCTACACTAGTTCACGCGGTTGATGGTCATGTTTATGTTGTTTATGGTTTGTTTCCCCCCCATAAGTTTCCAGAGGATCTTGGACAACAAGTGTTCGAATCTTTGCATGTGCGATCACTGCATTTTCACGAGGTAAAAGTGATGTCAAGTGGTTACTTCATTTACAACATCACAACGTGGTGAGTGAATTGGTTTTTTTCATCCTTGGGAGGTTTAGTGGAACTGTGTAGTCTTGTTATCCTAAGACTTTTGCAAACACGGCCGATCCTTCCTGTTTGCACTTGGCTTTCTTTCACATTTAACTCCTTTACATAAAGGAGAGTGGATAGACGAATTGGAAGGTGGTTTTTTTTTTTCTTCTGAACCATTGAGTGATATAATGTTTCACCTTCATGTCATTTGCTTAGAATGACAATGAGAATCCCTTTTGCTTTCATTTAATATAACGATGAATCCTCACCGAAATTTTTGTCTTTGGAGATGTTTCATCACGCCCTTCGTTTCCTTGGTCACATGGATTTCACTCAGAGACATTTGACCATCTCTCCGAAGAAACATGTCTTCACCAAATGCTTCAACATTGAGGACCTCAAAAGACGACTTAGCAGATAATTTGTTTCGGTTTATTGCGCCCTCCTAATCTTAAATAAATCCTTCCTATTGAATTGATCACCTTGCCCTTGAATGCGTAACCTTAGAATAGTGCATATCATGCCAATGGGAAGAAACTATCACCAATCTATCCTTGTTCCATTGATGCACAAGTTTGGGTGGCACATACACCCTACATACCAAATTTCTTTTTTTTTTGGTTGCAATAATATTCTCCTATAAAATGATGTATCATTGTCTTCTTGTTGGAAATCAACTGTCTCGGTCAAACGAAACCATAAGGGATTTTCCAAAAGCCCATTTGGACATAACCTTCTACTTGAAGACCCGAGAGGGAAATTTTATAAGAATTTTTCTATTCCTTTCAATTCCAGTCACTCATGGCACTAGCTTCTGCCATGATGGATGGGGAAGCTCCTCATATGATACGAGAAAAGAAATAACGGAGTATTGGGTGATAT
>SZWC01015202.1:42381-54989 GCA_023375785.1 Penium margaritaceum
TGGTCAGAAACACAGTGGTCAGAAACACAGTGGTCAGAAGCAGTGTTGTTTGAAACACAGTGGTCATAAACATAGTGGTCAGAAACACAGTGGGCAGAAACCTTGTGGTCAGAAACACACTGGTTAGAAGCACAGTGGTCAGAAACACAGTGGTCAGAAACACAGTGGCCATAAACACACAGGTCAGAAACCCACTGGTCTGAAACACAGTGGTAAGAAACACAGTGGTCAGAAACACAGTGGTCAGAAACACAGTGGTCAGAAACACACTGGTCAGAAACACAGTGGTCAGACACACTCTGGTCAGAAACACTGAGGTCAGAAACACACTGGCCAGAAACACAGTGGTCAGAAACACACTGGTCAGAAACACAGTGGTCAGAAACCCTGTGGTCAGAAGCAGAGTGGTTTGAAACACAGTGGTCATAAACATAGTGGTCATAAACACAGTGGTCAGAAACACAGTGGTCAGAAACACAAAGGTAAGAAGCACAGTGATCAGAAACACAGTGGTCAGAACACAGTGGCCAGAAAGACAATGGTCAGAAACACAGTGGTCAGAAACATAGTGGTCAGAAACACACATGTTAGAAACACGCTGGTCTGAAACACAGTGGCAAGAAACACAGTTGTCAGAAACACAGTGGTCAGAAACACAGTGGTCAGAAACACACTGGTCAGAAACACAGTGGTTAGACACACTTTGGTCAGAAACACTGAGGTCTGAAACACACTGGCCCAAAAACAGTGGTCAAAAACACACTGGTCAGAAACACAGTGGTCAGATACACAGTGGTCAGAAAGACGGTGGTCAGAAACACAGTGGTCAGAAACACACCGGTCAGAAACACAGTGGTCAGAAACACAGTGGTCAGAAACACACTGGTCAGAAACACAGTGGTCAGAAACACAGTGGTCAGAAACACACCGGTCAGAAACACAGTGGTCAGAAACACAGTGGTCAGAAACACACTGGTCAGAAACACAGTGGTCAGAAACACACTGGTCATAAACACAGTGCTCAGAAACACATTGGTCAGAAACACAGTGGTAAAAAACACACTGGGCAGAAACATAGTGGTCAGAAACACAATGGTCCAAAACACAGTGGTCAGAAACACAGTGGTCAGAAACACAGTGGTCAGAAGCACAGTGGTCAGAAACACACTGGTCAGAAACACAGTGGTCAGAAACACACTATTCAGAAGCACTGTGGTCAGAAACAAAATGGTCGGAAACACAGTGGTCAGAAAGACACAGGTCAGAAACACAGTGGTCAGAAACACAGTGGTCAGAAACACAGTGGTCAGAAACACAGTGGTCAGAAACACACTGGTCAGAAACACACTGGTGAGACACACTCTGGTCAGAAACATTGAGGTCAGAAACACACTGGTCAGAAACACAGTGGTCAGAAACACACTGGTCAGAAACACAGTGGTCAGAAACACAGTGGTCAGAAAATTGGTGGGCAGAAACACACTGGTCAGAAGCACAGTGGTCAGATACACATTGGTCATAAACACAGTGGTTAGAAACACAGTGGTCAGAAACACACTGGTCAGAAACACACTGGTCAGAAACACAGTGGTAAGAAACACAGTCGTCAGAAACACAGTGGTCAGAAACACACTGAACAGAAACACACTGGTCAGAAACACAGTGGTCGGAAACACACTGGTCGGACACATACTGGTCAGAAACACAGTGGTCAGAAACACACGGGTCAGAAACACACTGGTCAGAAACAGAGTGGTCAGAAACACAGTGGTCAGGAACACAGTGGTCAGAAACACACTGGTCAGACACACACTGGTCAGAAACACAATGGTCAGAAACACAGTGGTCAGAAACACACGGGTCAGAAACACACTGGTCAGAAACAGAGTGGTCAGAAACACAGTGGTCAGGAACACAGTGGTCAGAAACACACTGGTCAGACACACACTGGTCAGAAACACAATGGTCAGAAACACAGTGGTCAGAAACACACGGGTCAGAAACACACTGGTCAGAAACAGAGTGGTCAGAAACACAGTGGTCAGGAACACAGTGGTCAGAAACACACTGGTCAGACACACACTGGTCAGAAACACAATGGTCAGAAACACAGTGGTCAGAAACACACGGGTCAGAAACACACTGGTCAGAAACAGAGTGGTCAGAAACACAGTGGTCAGGAACACAGTGGTCAGAAACACACTGGTCAGACACACACTGGTCAGAAACACAATGGTCAGAAACACAGTGGTCAGAAACACACGGGTCAGAAACACACTGGTCAGAAACAGAGTGGTCAGAAACACAGTGGTTAGGAACACAGTGGTCAGAAACACACTGGTCAGAAACACACCGGTAAGAAACACAGTGGTCCGAAACCCAGTGGTCAGAAATACAGTGGTCAGAAACACAGTGGTCAGAAACACAGTGGTCAGAAACACAGTGGTCAGAAACACACTGAACAGAAACACACTGGTCAGAAACACTGTGGTCAGAAACACAGTGGTCAGAAGCAGTGTTGTTTGAAACACAGTGGTCATAAACATTGTGGTCAGAAACACAGTGGGCAGAAACCTTGTGGTCAGAAACACACTGGTAAGAAGCACAGTGGTCAGAAAGAAAATGGTCAGAAACACAGTGGCCAGAAAGACAGTGGTCAGAAACACAGTGGTTAGAAACATAGTGGTCAGAAACACACAGGTCAGAAACCCACTGGTCTGAAACACAGTGGTAAGAAACACAGTGGTCAGAAACACAGTGGTCAGAAACACAGTGGTCAGAAACACACTGGTCAGAAACACAGTGGTCAGACACACTCTGGTCAGAAACACAGAGGTCAGAAACACACTGGCCAGAAACATAGTGGTCAGAAACACACTAGTCAGAAACACAGTGGTCAGAAACACAGTAGTCAGAAACACACTGGTCAGAAACATAGTGGTCAGAAACACAGTGGTCATAAACACAGTGGTCAGAAACACAGTGGTCAGAAACACAGTGGTCAGAAACACGGTGGTCAAAAACACACTGGTCAGAAACACACTGGTCAGAAACACAGTGGTCAGAAACACAGTGGTCAGAAACACACTGGTCAGAAACACAGGGGTCAGAAACACACTGGTCATAAACAGCGTGGTCAGAAACACATTGGTCAGAAACACAGTGGTCAGAAACACACTTGTCAGAAACACAGTATTCAGAAACACAGTGGTCCGAAACACAGTGGTCAGAAACACAGTGGTAAGAAACACAGTGGTCAGAAGCACAGTGGTCAGAAACACACTGGTTAGAAACACAGTGGTCAGAAACACACTGGTGAGAAACACAGTGGTCAGAAAGACACAGGTCAGAAACACAGTGGTCAGAAACACAGTGGTCAAAAACACAGTGGTCAGAAACACACTGGTCAGAAACACAGTGGTGAGACACACTCTGGTCAGAAACACTGAGGTCAGAAACACACTGGTCAGAAACACAGTGGTCAGAAACACAGTAGTCAGAAACACAGTGGTCCGAAACACGGTGGTCAGAAACACACTGGTCAGAAACACAGTGGTCAGAAACACAGTGATCATAAACACAGTGGTTAGAAACACAGGGGTCAGAAGCACACTGGTCAGAAACACACTGGTGAGAAACACAGTATTAAGAAACACAGTCGTCAGAAACACAGTGGTCAGAAACACACTGGTCAGAAACACAGTGGTCAGAAACACACTGGTCGGACACATACTGGTCAGAAACACAGTGGTCATAAACACAGTGCTCAGAAACACGGCGGTCAGAAACACACTGGTCAGAAACACATTGGTCAGAAACACACTGGTCAGAAACACAGTGGTCAGAAACACAGTGGTCGGAAACACACTGGTTGGACACATACTGGTCAGAAACACAGTGGTCAGAAACACAGTGGTCAGAAACATAGTGGTCAGAGACACAGTTGTCAGAAACACAGTGGTCAGAAACACAGTGGTCAGAAATACAGTGGTCAGAAACACACTGGTCAGGAAAAAGCTGGTCAGAAACACAGTGGTCAGACACATTCTGGTCAGAAACACCGAGGTGAGAAACACACTGGTCAGAAACACAGTGGTGAGAAACACACTGGTCTGAAACACAGTGGTCAGAAACACAGTGCTCAGAAACACGGTGGTCAAAAACACACTGGTCAGAAACACACTGGTCAGGAAAACACTGGTCAGAAACACAGTGGTCGGAAACACAGTGGTCAGAAACACACTGGTCAGACACACACTGGTCAGAAACACAATGGTCAAAAACACAGTGGTCAGAAACACACGGGTCAGAAACACACTGGTCAGAAACAGAGTGGTCAGAAACACAGTGGTTAGGAACACAGTGGTCAGAAACACACTGGTCAGAAACAAACTGGTAAGAAACACAGTGGTCCGAAACCCAGTGGTCAGAAATACAGTGGTCAGAAACACAGTGGTCAGAAACACAATGGTCAGAAACACAGTGGTCAGAAACACACTGAACAGAAACACACTGGTCAGAAACACAGTGGTCAGAAACACAGTGGTCAGAAGCAGTGTTGTTTGAAACACAGTGGTCATAAACATACTGGTCAGAAACACAGTGGGCAGAAACCTAGTGGTCAGAAACACACTGGTAAGAAGCACAGTGGTCAGAAACACAGTGGTCCGAAACACAGTGGTCAGAAACACAGTGGCCAGAAAGACAGTGGTCAGAAACACAGTGGTCAGAAGCAGTGTGGTTAGAAACACAGTGGTCAGAAACACACTGGACAGAAACACACTGGTCAGAAACACAGTAGTCAGAAACACAGTGGTCCGAAACACAGTGGTCAGAAACACAGTGGCCAGAAAGACAGTGGTCAGAAACACAGTGGTCAGAAGCAGTGTGGTTAGAAACACAGTGGTCAGAAACACACTGGACAGAAACACACTGGTCAGAAACACAGTAGTCAGAAACACAGTGGTCCGAAACACAGTGGTCAGAAACACAGTGGCCAGAAAGACAGTGGTCAGAAACACAGTGGTCAGAAGCAGTGTGGTTAGAAACACAGTGGTCAGAAACACACTGGACAGAAACACACTGGTCAGAAACACAGTAGTCAGAAACACAGTGGTCCGAAACACAGTGGTCAGAAACACAGTGGCCAGAAAGACAGTGGTCAGAAACACAGTGGTCAGAAGCAGTGTGGTTAGAAACACAGTGGTCAGAAACACACTGGACAGAAACACACTGGTCAGAAACACAGTAGTCAGAAACACAGTGGTCCGAAACACAGTGGTCAGAAACACAGTGGCCAGAAAGACAGTGGTCAGAAACACAGTGGTCAGAAGCAGTGTGGTTAGAAACACAGTGGTCAGAAACACACTGGACAGAAACACACTGGTCAGAAACACAGTAGTCAGAAACACAGTGGTCCGAAACACAGTGGTCAGAAACACAGTGGCCAGAAAGACAGTGGTCAGAAACACAGTGGTCAGAAGCAGTGTGGTTAGAAACACAGTGGTCAGAAACACACTGGACAGAAACACACTGGTCAGAAACACAGTAGTCAGAAACACAGTGGTCCGAAACACAGTGGTCAGAAACACAGTGGCCAGAAAGACAGTGGTCAGAAACACAGTGGTCAGAAACATAGTGGTCAGAAACACAGTGGGCAGAAACCTTGTGGTCAGAAACACACTGGTAAGAAGCACAGTGGTCAGAAACACAGTGGTCAGAAACACAGTGGCCAGAAAGACAGTGGTCAGAAACACAGTGGTCAGAATCATAGTGGTCAGAAACACACAGGTCAGAAACCCACTGGTCTGAAACACAGTGGTAAGAAACACAGTGGTCAGAAACAGAGTGGTCAGAAACACAGTGGTCAGAAACACACTGGTCAGAAACACAGTGGTCAGACACACTCTGGTCAGAAACACTGAGGTCAGAGACACACTGGCCAGAAACACAGTGGTCAGAAACACACTGGTCAGAAACATAGTGGTCAGAAACACAGTGGTCAGAAACACGGTGGTCAGAAACACACTGGTCAGAAACACACTGGTCAGAAACACAGTGGTCAGAAACACAGTGGTCAGAAAAACACTCGTCGGAAACACAGTGGTCAGAAACACACTTGTCATAAACAGCGTGGTCAGAAACACATTGGTCAGAAACACAGTGGTCAGAAACACCCTGGTCAGAAACACAGTAGTCAGAAACACAGTGGTCCGAAACACAGTGGTCAGAAACACAGTGGTCAGAAACACAGTGGTCAGAAGCACAGTGGTCAGAAACACACAGATCAGAAACACAGTGGTCAGAAACACACTGGTGAGAAACACAGTGGTCAGAAACAAAATGGTCGGAAATACAGTGGTCAGAAAGACACAGGTCAGAAACACAGTGGTCAGAAACACAGTGGTCAGAAACACAGTGGTCAGAAACACACTGGTCAGAAACACAGTGGTGAGACACACTCTGGTCAGAAACACTGAGGTCAGAAACACAGTGGTCAGAAACACAGTGGTCAGAAACACACTGGTCAGAAACACAGTGGTCAGAAACACAGTGGTCCGAAACACGGTGGTCAGAAACACACTGGTCAGAAACACAGTGGTCAGAAACACAGTGGTCATAAACACAGTGGTTAGAAACACAGTGGTCAGAAGCACACTGGTCAGAAACACAGTGGTCAGACACACTCTGGTCAGAAACACTGAGGTCAGAAACACAGTGGTCAGAAACACAGTGGTCCGAAACACGGTGGTCAGAAACACACTGGTCAGAAACACAGTGGTCAGACACACTCTGGTCAGAAACACTGAGGTCAGAAACACAGTGGTCAGAAACACAGTGGTCCGAAACACGGTGGTCAGAAACACACTGGTCAGAAACACAGTGGTCAGACACACTCTGGTCAGAAACACTGAGGTCAGAAACACAGTGGTCAGAAACACAGTGGTCCGAAACACGGTGGTCAGAAACACACTGGTCAGAAACACAGTGGTCAGACACACTCTGGTCAGAAACACTGAGGTCAGAAACACAGTGGTCAGAAACACAGTGGTCCGAAACACGGTGGTCAGAAACACACTGGTCAGAAACACAGTGGTCAGACACACTCTGGTCAGAAACACTGAGGTCAGAAACACAGTGGTCAGAAACACAGTGGTCCGAAACACGGTGGTCAGAAACACACTGGTCAGAAACACAGTGGTCAGACACACTCTGGTCAGAAACACTGAGGTCAGAAACACAGTGGTCAGAAACACAGTGGTCCGAAACACGGTGGTCAGAAACACACTGGTCAGAAACACAGTGGTCAGACACACTCTGGTCAGAAACACTGAGGTCAGAAACACAGTGGTCAGAAACACAGTGGTCCGAAACACGGTGGTCAGAAACACACTGGTCAGAAACACAGTGGTCAGACACACTCTGGTCAGAAACACTGAGGTCAGAAACACAGTGGTCAGAAACACAGTGGTCCGAAACACGGTGGTCAGAAACACACTGGTCAGAAACACAGTGGTCAGACACACTCTGGTCAGAAACACTGAGGTCAGAAACACAGTGGTCAGAAACACAGTGGTCCGAAACACGGTGGTCAGAAACACACTGGTCAGAAACACAGTGGTCAGACACACTCTGGTCAGAAACACTGAGGTCAGAAACACAGTGGTCAGAAACACAGTGGTCCGAAACACGGTGGTCAGAAACACACTGGTCAGAAACACAGTGGTCAGACACACTCTGGTCAGAAACACTGAGGTCAGAAACACAGTGGTCAGAAACACAGTGGTCCGAAACACGGTGGTCAGAAACACACTGGTCAGAAACACAGTGGTCAGACACACTCTGGTCAGAAACACTGAGGTCAGAAACACAGTGGTCAGAAACACAGTGGTCCGAAACACAGTGGTCAGAAACACAGTGGTCAGAAACACTCTGGTCAGAAACACAGTGGTCAGAAACACACTGGTCAGAAACAAGCTGGTCAGAAACACAGTGGTTAGAAACACAGTCGTCAGAAACACAGGGGTCAGAAACACAGTGGTCAGAAGCACACTGGTCAGAAACACAGTGGTCAGACACACTCTGTTCAGAAACACTGAGGTCATAAACACACTTGTCAGAAACACGGTGGTCAGAAAAACACAATGGTCAGACACACAGTGGTCAGAAACACAGTGCTCAGAAACACGGTGGTCAGAAACACACCGGTCAGAAACACACTGGTCAGAAACATAGTGGTCAGAAACACAGTGGTCAGAAACACAGTGGTCAGAAACACAGTGGTCAAAAACACACTGGTCAGAAACACACTTGTCATAAACACACTGGTCAGAAACACAGTGGTCAGAAACACAGTGGTCATAAACACAGTGGTCAGGAACACAGTGGTCAGAAACACAGTGGTCAGAAACACACTGGTCAAAAACACAGTGGACAGAAACGCACTCGTAAGAAACACAATGGTCAGAAACACAGTGGTCAGAAACACACTGGTCAGAAACACACTGGTCAGAAACACACATGTCAGAAACACAGTGGTCAGAAACCCAGTGGTCAGAAACACAGTGGTCAGAACCACACTGGTTCGAAACACGGTGGTCAGACACACACTGGTAAAACACAGTTGTCAGAAACACAGTGGTCAGAAACACAGTGGTCCGAAACACGGTGGTCAGAAACACACTGGTCAGAAACACAGTGGTCAGACACACTCTGGTCAGAAACACTGAGGTCAGATCACACAGGTCAGAAACACAGTGGTCAGAAACATGCTGGTTAGAAACACAGTGGTCAGAAACACAGTGGTCAGACACACAGTGGTCAGAAACACACTGGTCATAAACACAGTGGTCAGAAACACAGTGGTCAGAAATACAGTGGTCAGAAACACAGTGGTCAGAAAAACACTGGTCAGAAACACAGTGGTCAGAAACACAGTGGCCAGAAAGACAGTGGTCAGAAACACAGTGGTCAGAAACATAGTGGTCAGAAACACAGTGGTCAGAAACACAGTCGTCAGAAACACAGTGGTCTGAAACACACTGGTAAGAAACACAGTGGTCAGAAACACAGTGGACAGAAACACAGTGGTCAGAAACACAGTGGTCAGGAACACAGTGGTCAGAAACACAGTGGTCAGAAACGCACTGGTCAGAAACACAGTGGTCAGAAACACAGTGGCCAGAAAGACAGTGGTCAGAAACACAGTGGTCAGAAACATAGTGGTCAGAAACACAGTGGTCAGAAACACAGTCGTCAGAAACACAGTGGTCTGAAACACACTGGTAAGAAACACAGTGGTCAGAAACACAGTGGACAGAAACACAGTGGTCAGAAACACAGTGGTCAGGAACACAGTGGTCAGAAACACAGTGGTCAGAAACCCAGTGGTCAGAAACACAGTGGTCAGAAACACACTGGTCAGAAACACAGTGGTAAGAAACACAGTGGTCAGAAACACAGTGGTCAGAAACACAGTGGTTAGAAACACACTGGTCAGAAACACAATGGTCAGACACACTCTGGTCAGAAACACTGAGGTCAGATCACACAGGTCAGAAACACAGTGGTCAGAAACATGCTGGTTAGAAACACAGTGGTCAGAAACACAGTGGTAACAAACACGGTGGTCAGAAACACAGTGGTGAGAAACACAGTGGTCAGAAACACAGTGGTCAGAAACACACTGGTCAGAAAGATACTGGTCAGAAACACTGTGGTCAGAAACACACTTGTCAGAAACATACTGGTCAGAAATACAGTGGTCAGAAATGCACTGGTCAGAAACACACTGGTCAGAAACGCACTGGTCAGAAACACCGTGGTCAGAAACACAGTAGTCAGAAACACACTGGTCAGAAACACACTGGTCAGAAACACAGTGGTCAGAAACACAATGGTTACAAACACACTGGTCAGAAACACAGTGGTCAGAAACACACTAGTCAGAAACACACCAGTCAGAAACACTTTGGTGAGAAACACACTGGTCAGAAACACAGTGGTCAGAAACACACAGGTCAGAAACACATTGGTCAGAAACACAGTGTTCAGAAACACAGTGGTCAGAAACACAGTGGTCAGAAACACGGTGGTCAGAAACACAGTGGTCAAAAACACAGTGGTCAGAAACACACTGGTCAGAAACACACTGGTCAGAAACACAGTGGACAGAAACACAATGGTCAGGAACACACTGGTCAGAAACACACTGGTCAGAAACACACTGGTCAGAAACACACTGGTCAGAAACACACAGGCCAGAAACAGGGTGGTCAGACACACAGTGGCCAGAAACACAGTGGTCAGACACATAGTGGTTAGAATTACAGTGGTCAGCAACACACTGGTCAGAAACACAGTGGTCAGAGACACTGTGGTCAGAAACAAAGTGGTCAGAAAAACACTGGTCAGAAACACAGTGGTCAGAAACACACTGGTCAGAAACACACTAGTCAGAAACACAGTGGTCAGAAACACATTGGCCAGAAACACGGTGGTCAGAAACAGAGTGGTCAGAAACACACTGGTCAGAAACACAGTAGTCAGAAACACAGTGGTCAGAAAAACAGTGGTCAGAAACACAGTGATCAGAAATACACTGGTCAGAAACACAGTGGTCAGAAACAGAGTGGTCAGAAACACACTGGTCAGAAACACAGTAGTCAGAAACACAGTGGTCAGAAAAACAGTGGTCAGAAACACAGTGATCAGAAATACACTGGTCAGAAACACATTCGTCAGAAACACACTGGTCAGAAATACACTGGTCAGAAACACACTGGTGAGAAACACAATGGTCAGAAACACAGTGGTCAGAAACACAGTGGTCAGAAACTCACTGGTCAGAAACACAGTGGTCAGAAACACAGTGGTTTGAAACACAGTGGTCAGAAACACACTGGTCAGAACCACACTGGTCAGAAACAAAGTGGTCAGAATCACAGTGGTCAGAAACACAGTGGTCAGAAACACACTGGTGAGAAACATTGTGGTCACAAACACAGTGGTCAGAAACACAGTGCCCAGAAACACAGTCGTCAGAAACACACTGGTGAGAAACACACTGGTCAGAAACACAGTGGTCAGAAACACACCAGTCAGAAACACGCTGGTCAGAAACACACTAGTGAGAAACACAGTGGTCAGAAACACAATGGTCAGAAACACAGTGGTCAGAAACACAGTGGTCAGAAACACCGTGGTCAGAAACACACTGGTCCGAAACACGGTGGTCAGAAACACAGTCGTCAGAAACACAGTGGTCAGAAACACAGTGGTAAGAAACACACTGGTCAGAAACACAGTGGACAGAAACACACTGGTAAGAAACATCGTGGTCAGAAACTCAGTGGTCAGAAACACACTGGTCAGAAACACACTGGTTAGAAACACATTGGTCAGAAACACAGTGGTCAGAAACACAGTGGTCAAAACACACTAGTCAGAAACACAGTGGTCAGAAACACACTGGTCAGAAACACAGTGGTCAGAAACACACTGGTCAGAAACACAGTGGTCAGAAACGCTGTGGTGAGAAACACACTGCTCAGAAACACAGTGGTTAGATGCACACTGGTCAGAAACACAGTGGTCAGAAACACAGTGGTCAGAAACACAGTGGTCAGAAACACAGTGGTCAGAAACACAATGGTCAGAAACACACTGGTCAGAAACACACTGGGCAGAAACACACTGGTCAGAAACACACTGGTCAGAGACACAGTGGTCAGAAACACAGTGGTCAGAAACACAGTGGTCAGAAACACACTCGTCAGAAACACACTGGTCAGAAACACACTGGTCAGAAACACAGTAGTTAGAAACACACTGGTCAGAAAAATACTGGTCAGAAAGACAGTGGTCAGAAACACAGTGTTCAGAAACACAGTGGTCAGAAACACAGTGGTCAGAAACACAGTGGTCAGAAACACACTGGTCAGATACACACTGGTCAGAAACACAGTGGTAAGAAACACAGTGGTCAGAAACACAGTGGTCAGAAACACAGTGGTCAGAAACACACTGGTCAGATACACACTGGTCAGAAACACAGTGGTAAGAAACACAGTGGTCAGAAACACAGTGGTCAGAAACACAGTGGTCAGAAACACACTGGTCAGAAACACATTGGTCAGACACACTCTGGTCAGAAACACTGAGGTCAGATCGCACTGGTCAGAAACAAAGTGGTCAGAAACATGCTGGTTAGAAACACAGTGGTCAGAAACACAGTAGTCAGAAACACGGTGGTCAGAAACATAGTGGTCAGAAACACAGTGGTCAGAAACACAGTGGTCAGAAACACACAGGTCAGAAACACACTGGTCAGAAAGACACCGGTTAGAAACACAGTGGTCAGAAACACAGTGGTCAGAAACACACTGGTCATAGATACAGTGGTCAGAAACGCACTGGTCAGAAACACACTGGTCAGAAACGCACTTGTCAGAAACACCCTGGTCAGAAACACAGTAGTCAGAAACACACTGGTCAGAAACACACTGGTCAGAAACACACTGGTCAGAAACACAGTGGTCACAAACACACTGGTCAGAAACACAGTGGTCAGAAACACACTGGTCAGAAACACAGTGGTCAGAAACACA
>SZWC01015203.1:14150-24313 GCA_023375785.1 Penium margaritaceum
TATGCAATAGATTTTCCATCCTTTGCCAACCAATTACACATTGTCCCACAATATGCAATATGAAAACATTTTCATGTATCAACAAATAGAATAATTCACATTGTATTCCATATTTGTTTCCTCCATTGTTCATGGAATAGGAATTTTACCATTACATGAAAGAGTTGTTCCCTTCTTTTTCAACCAGATATGTACCATCCTGTCATGTGCAACAAGTATTTCCTTTCTTTTCTGGACACACTAGGCTTCTTCCCCACCATGCGCAACACGATTACTTTTTTTCAATAATGGAATGGCCTACTTACATGCATCCCATCATTTGCAATATCGTTTTTCATGTTTGAGCTCCCTTCTTCCCTCATGTAGTACAGAAGGGCTTCTCTGGCCCTTCCAGTATGCATGTACCCTCTTTTGTTGTGCGTTGGTTGTAACTCCAGATTGGATATCTTCACTGTTGCGAGCAACTCCACGCTGTTGGTTTTTGTGAGCTTGCAGCGACAAAGCCATCGCGTGCTCTGATGCAGCAAGGGTGTCCCCTGCCGCCGTAGGATCTTTTATGCCCAGCAATCA
The DNA here is from genome assembly GCA_023375785.1 of Penium margaritaceum. NCBI lineage: Eukaryota > Viridiplantae > Streptophyta > Zygnematophyceae > Desmidiales > Peniaceae > Penium > Penium margaritaceum. The sequence continues at coordinate 14,721 of SZWC01015203.1, forward strand.
TGCCTTATACACTATGTTGACAAACTAGCGGAAGCAAGAATTATGGAGTTGAATCTTGGCGTTTCTGGGACGTTTCGTCCCGTCCATGGCGTCTGCTGGCCGTTCTTGGTCGTCGTCGACGTTCTTGCCGTTGCCGTCCGTGCTCGCGGCGTCCATGGCCGTCACGCTGATATACTCCGGCGAATTCGGAGCTCGTAGCTCCTCGCCGGCCGCTTCTCAGCCGTGCTATTTTTTTGGTTTTTCTTTTTCTTCCTCTGGCTACTCCTTGCGTCTGGCTTGCCGGGCTCGCCTCGCCAACTCCTCGTGGCGAACGGACAGGCTGCGCGAGTAGTTTGCAAACAGCCGCCCCATTCCGTCTTTTTTCTTTCGTTCGCCCTGATCGGCTCGTTCGTGGCCCTCCCCCTCGCTATCCGCCGTCGGCTGGGGCCTTCGCGAGGGATCTGTCGTCGCGGTAGTAGGCTGGCCCGGTTGAGCCTACTGCCGTGGTAGAGCGCTGCCGCGGTCAAGCCTGCCGTCGCGGCATGTCCTGCTGGCCCAGCTCGCCGTCGCGGCGAGCTGGTGCGAGGTCCTGTGCGGACCTCTCCCCTCCCCCTCACTGCGGAGGTCGTGTTTTGCTCGCGATTCCCTTTTTTTCCCAGTTCCGAACTCGCCACTCGGCAGTAGAAAGGTGGCGACAGTCCCCCACACCCATGAGAGTGTTGTGCAACCAAAGAGCGGCACCTCTGGACCCCACCACCCAACACCTATGAATCTCCTCCTTCAAGGCTTCCAGAAACCATGCTTTTTTCTCCATATTTACATGTTTTATCCACTAAGGGTGCTTGTGGTTGAAAACGTATGGGCTCACCCTCTGATCGAGACCCTTCCAAGCACTACCTCAGAGCTTCCACATGGGGGAGACTGTCTTGGCAACTCTTACACCACCTCCTCCCAAAGCGAGCAGAAAATCTCCACCTCCCCATCCACAAGAACAAAGGAGAAAAAAAAACCCACCAAAGTAACACAAGGCCACATTTGAACGGACATAAGCAAGATTTGACCTAAAAAAAAAAAAGAGAAAAAAAAGCTCCCTACAGGCCAATCCTCCCCTTCATGAATGCCAGCTGCACTTAGACGCATGCTAGCCTCTGCAAAATCCTGAGCCATGTCTCAGCTAGTGCTTCCACCAATAGGAGGGTTTTTCTCATTCTTGTCAAAACAGGATACGATTCTCAGCCACAGCAAGTCAGTGAGTGTTGTACACACCCAAAATTCAGCGCAGGATGGAATGAAAAAAAGGCAACATTGTCAGAGCCGCCTACCATCCCATCTGGAACCAAAAGGATCCCAGCCAGTGCCTCCTGGATGAAAATATTCATACCATTGGAATAGACTTCGCCTATCCCAATGATATGAGTGTGTAGCTCCAATGAAGGAGGCCTGGGCTCATGTCCCAGACGTGAAGTCTTCATCTAGGACGCACTTGGGTTGGGCTGGCCAGGGCTTGAGGTCCCAATTGGGCAACTGCCCTGTGGAGATCCACGGTTTTTGGCTATCAATGTCTTTCTGCATGGCTTCAAACGGCAGGAACAAGTTCAAAGTTCTTTGGTTTTCCCACCCTGGATCTCTACTCTTCAAATCTATGGCAAGATCTTCAACGGATTGGCATGACTTAGTGACGATTGATTGTAACATGTTTGACCACAACATGTTCAGCGTCATATGAGAATAGGAACAGGAGCTTAGGGAAAAATACAGAAGACTTGATTTGTCCCTAGACTTGTAGGGAAGTGCAATCTCACTGGGTTTAGAGGTGGTCCAAAGAAGGCAGGTTAAGGGTCTGGTGATTGTGAGAGACTCATGTTTGGTAGCTGACCAGATGGGTGGCATGGCCAGGGTGAGTTTGGAGTACCTCCACAGGCAGCAAGATGCTGCCCAACAGGCTGCAGCCGTGTTCCGGCACGTGAAATACCATCGGGTGAGATAACAAAATCATTGCAGATGAGCTGGCATATTTGGGAATGAGGATACCAGCCCCCCACAAGGATCAGATGCTTTATCCCACACATTGTGGACCTTATAAGGCCTGCTCTCCTGGAGTCACAGCAGTTAGTGTTTCGGGGACGAGAAGGCCTTTCCTTGCTCTGATTGATGCTGCTTCAAGAGAAGAACATCCTTGTGACCACAGCTGGGTTTTTTTTTCATTCCTTTTTTATTTTAAAGGAACTGTGATTTATATAGATGTGTAACATGCAAGCCGCCCCTGACCGGCACAGACTGCAGGGTATAAAAGTGACGCCGCCACCAACGGCACATGAACAGTGGGATTGTGAAAGAAATAAGAGATGTGAGCTAGGTACCGGCAAAGACCGGTTCAACAGAACACAGGACAGACAGCCTGAGAGCAAGAGGCAGCCCCATACCATGAAACAGCGGAAGATCCTCTCCCGCTGGGCGATCATCCGCCGCCTCACAACGCACAACACTGTAGAAATGGATAGCAGCACACTGACTGCGCACAGCTGGTTCTGTGCTGGAGGAAATGGGAGGAGCATCCGGGTTGAAGGAGGGAAGATGGAAGCAAATGGTGCACACTTCAAAGGCACTGGCGCATCTTTCTATCAACCTGAAGCGGTGAATAGGGACCATCTTCTAGTGCTGGCTGTCCCTTGCCACGCTCTGCATGTAGTGGATACTCCTGCAACACATCAAGGCTCTACTCTTCCACGTGCTCTCACTCGCAGAACAGGTAAGGTACAGTGTCGTTCAATAGTATTTCACAAGATTTGAGGTGAAACATTGGCCAAGACTGGTAACAGAGGTGCACGTAGTGGTGCTCTAAGACTCTTGCAAAACATTTGCTGCCTGCCCATAACCCCACCTTGCAACAGCAGAGCAGAGGGTGGAAGCCGCGAAGGCAAAACAAAGCATGGTGGGTCTGGTTCAAGAGAGTGCACTTTTTACAGTCATGCAACGGCTCGATGAACACCCACATTGACTATGGATACTCTTGGAGCAGTATGGGGGCATCTTACCCTTGCTTTGCTACACATCTCTGATGGGTCCGGGTGTGCGCTGCACATGCCGTTTGGAGCGGAGGTCATTTTGGAGAAAATGGTCAACAATGCCATGAGGGCACTGCAGCAGTCCAGTATGGGGCCTCTGTGCCTTACCATGGGCATGCTCTGCGACGTGGTCCTTCACTTTCCCAGATCCTTGCAGAGCTTGGGAGAATTCCTGCAAACTCTGCTGGTGGGAAGCCTGACTGAGGAAGTAGTGGAGTGCCTGGGTCGGAGCTCACTCATCCCCTTGCTGAAAGGGGGTATCAAGGAGGAGCCTGCAAGAAGCATTGCTGTTGGGGAGGTGCAGTTTTCTCTTTCTGGACGCGTGCTCCTTTGCACAGAGAAAGCCAATCTGGCAGTGGCCTCACGAACATGGACTTCAGTCTGGCGAGCAGACTGGAGTCCATCCTTGTGACCGAGTATTCTCTCTGGCTCCAGCACATGAACATCCGTGCCGCCTCCAATGAAGTACAGAGGGTGCTAGTGTACGGGGCAGTCTGGGACAGTGGATCTTCTTCCTCTACGCCCACTGAGCTCAGATCCTCTTCTTTGGGGTCAGTGCACCGGCTGTGTTGAAGAGCACCATGAGTCACCTGCTGTGGCCAGTCCTCTTCTACCTGGCCTCGGTACCAGTCCTACAGGCCCAATTGTTGGCATTCTTGGAAGCACATGAAAAGCAAAGGGGACATGTTGAGAACATTGAGGATAATGTGAGAATACACCCACAACCATTGCTCTTCGGATCCTGCTTCTTGGAGCTTGCAAATTTTGCCAAGGAAGTGCCTCCTGTTGTAGAGGTCTGAAGTGTTGTGCTGCACTCACTTGCTGGGCTGCTCAAGATACCACATGGGGTGGTGATCCTGGGATGCCCAAATGGTTTTTTCTCAGTGGGCTTGCATTTCTTACAGGAGTTGTGTGGGAAGCAGCAGCTCCAGCAGCAGGTGCCTGACTTGTCACAGTTTAGCTGCATGGAGGGTGTGCGGGCGGCGATGACATTCATTCAGCTTTGTGTGGTACTCCTGGTAGACTTCTCGGTTTGAGAGCTGCGCTCAGAGGTTCATCAGCTGGTGGTGGTGCATTGGTTTGAATCAAGGGTGTGGGAGGCAGTGCTCCAGCCCCTGCAGATCTTGAGGGCATTGGCAAACGGGATGGATGATTTCTATCTCCAGAGGCAGAAAAGGTGGCAATTGCAGTTGCTGTTCTCATTTGGAGGAACAGGGTCTTGGTGTTGGCCACCATTCCACCAATCCTATGTGAAGAGATTCCTCCACTTCCTCTTGTTGGAGTTCGGACCATTCCATCCAGCAGAGAGGGAGCCGGTGCTGTTGCCTCGTCTCTAGGCTAGTGCATGGTGGAGATGCCTCTGCCATGAAGGGCCATGCGCTCACTGAGACAATTCTGCAGAGGCAACATGGGGGGTCTGTTCCAACAGCTCAGTGTGGTATGGTTAGTGAGCAAGCATGAGCGCTTAGTCATGGAGGTGGGGGTGGTGGGTTAGTGGTTGTGTGGGTGCTCTGGAGGCTCCGGGTCTCATTGCTTCCATTGCGGCCATCATACTGAGCACAGATACTCAGCAACAATGATGAATGAGAGCTTTGTGCGGCTACAGACCTTGGGTCTTCCAACTTCCGTCTCAACCCTCAGTTGTGGCTTGGCTTTCCCCTGGGCTACCTTGAGAATTTTTGGGGATGGATGGGCTGCACCCAGCGGTGGTTATGCACGCAGGCTCATGCACAGCCATCCAGTAGGTCCACAACACCATCTAAGATGAGCTGGCAGACATCTGCATGGAGCATCAGCTCCAGGTGGCAGTTGAGCGCTCTGGGTTGTTTTTTCTGGCGGGGAAGTACGGGCGCTGCATCCAAAAACGTCCAAAAAAAACGTTGCTTGTCAACCGAGAGCTAAGCACCATGTGAGTGGACGTCACCCACGTGGTGCCCAGCTCGGCCTTGGGGAGGTAGTGAAGGATTTGAAGTAGGAGCCACACTGATGAGGGGGCACTACATCCACTTGCTGGCATAGGAAACGTTGAGTTGGTTTTTTTTTCTTGGATCAAATTAATTTATAGAAATGGAAATCATGCAAGCCGCCCCTGCACCGGCACATCTACGGGGTATAAATAGTGACGCCGCCACCAACGGCACATGAGCGATGGGAATGAGACAGAAAGAGAAAAGGATGAGCTAGGTACCGGCAAAGACCGGTTCAACAGAACACAGGGCGGATAGCCCTAGGGCAAATGGTAGCCCCACACCATGTAAAAGCGGAAGATCCTCTCCCTCCAGACGGTCATCCGCCGCCGCGCAACGCACGACACTGTAGAAGCGAATGGCCGCGCACTGGCTGCGCACACCAGCGATGGAGACCCGCTGTGCTATGATAGCCACAGCACGCTGGGCCCAGCGCTCAAACACCTCTGCAGAGCACCGTCGTGGCCCACGTGCCAGGCAGATCCTGGCGAGGCGGGCCATGAAGGACCAAAAGTGGTCGCCCATGCCGCCCAAGGTCTCCCATGCAAGAGGGCGCATGTGACGCCCTGGCCGTGCCGTCGGGCGATATCGCTCCACCTTGCCCCTCTGTGCTGCCTCAATGGCCACGCCAGGCCCGGATGCCCTGTCCCCCTGGGGATCCACCGTAGTCACGTCGAGAACCCAGGTCAAGCCTGACTCGGGGTCTGACAGCGTCAGGTCCGGACGTGGCGCACCCCCCGCCCCATCTGCCTGGCGGGGCACGCCCCCGCTCTCAACCGTAAATGGAAGCCGATGCTCGCGGAAGATGTTGGGAAGCTCATCCCTGATGGCGTTGTGAACGCGCTGGATGGCCCCGTCAATCCGTCGTCTCCTGGTCACTACTCCTGGGTCCATACCATCAAGGCCAACCTGCTGCAGGTGGGGCACGGGGAGGCCCAACCACAGCTGGGCGTGGAGACGAAAGTCTGTCGGGGCCAGGTACGTCCGATCCAGTCGGCCTGGTGGGGTCACTTGCAGCCACAGGGCACTGCCCCTCGTCGCCTTCGCCCAGCAACGCTGGTGGGCATGGCGCTCACAGCCGCGCCGGTGGGCGCATGCCTCCGGGCCCACCTCTGCGCACCCACAGCGTCTCTGCGCCAGACGGCCGCACGCCGCAATCCACCCCTCCCGCCGAAATGAGTACAACTGTCTGCACATCCGCTGGTACAGCCCCGGCTGTGCGCCCTGCTGCAGCGCCTCCAAGGTAGGCAGGGTCGCAAACACCGGCCTGGACAGCTCCTCCTCCACCAGGTCCCACCCAGGTGCCAAGTGCTGCAGCGCGCCATCCGATGGAAGGAAGGGAGTGAACTCGCTGGTGAGAGCCGGCAGAAGACTCCCTGTGGAGCAGGCATAGGCCAGTGGAGCCCGGTCTCTCGCCCCCAACAGNCCCACAGCGTCTCTGCGCCAGACGGCCGCACGCCGCAATCCACCCCTCCCGCCGAAATGAGTACAACTGTCTGCACATCCGCTGGTACAGCCCCGGCTGTACGCCCTGCTGCAGCGCCTCCAAGGTAGGCAGGGTCGCAAACACCGGCCTGGGCAGCTCCTCCTCCACCAGGTCCCACTCAGGTGCCAAGTGCTGCAGCGCGCCATCCGATGGAAGGAAGGGAGTGAACTCGCTGGTGAGAGCCGGCAGAAGACTCCCTGTGGAGCAGGCATAGGCCAGTGGAGCCCGGTCTCTCGCCCCCAACAGACCACCCCCCCCGGCGGTGAATGGTAGCTGCAGCTGCCATCGAGCCAGACGCTGCAGCTCGAAGGACACCGACCCCACCTCCTGGGCCTGTGCAATCTGTAGGAGGCGTAAAACTGCCTCCCAAATAGCCTGGTCGAAGCGATGCAGAATCTCCAGCCAATGCTCCTCAAGCGGGAGGGCCCGCACGCAGAAGTCCACCCTGGGGATGATGCACAGTCGGAGCAAGGTCATAGCCGCCTGCACCTCCTCCATCCGGCTCACCTGAGGCAGACCCCGCAGCTGCTCCTGTAGCCATCCCTCTGCCCACGCTGCACGGAAGGCCGCGTCGCCCACCGGGCACCCCAGCAACACTACACCGTCCCGTTGACACGGAAGCCCAGAGAGCACCTGGAGCACCTCCGCCTCCGTCCGACGCAATAGGAGGCACATCCGTGGCTGGATGTGTAGGCCACGTAGTGTCGCTGCCGCAACCATGGAGGAGAAGGCTGCCGCCAGGGGCTGTGGGGGGGCGGTCACCGTCGCGTCGTCCTGATAGGCCCCCACGTGGCCTCGATGCTCCCCCCTAGCCAGGGTCAGCACCTGTGAACCTGCCTCAACCACTGGTGCAAGAGCAAGGTCGAACAAGGCAGGGCCCAGGGGATCACCTTGGCGTACACCTCGGGCACTCTCTAGCACTGCCGGTGCGCTGACACCGAAGAAGAGCAGCTGCGTCGGGGTGGTGTAGAACTGTCGCAGGAACGGGATCCACATGCCAAGACCCCGATCTCGCACCGCCTCAAACACCGCTGCCCGCTCCACCTCGTTAAAGGCGTTGCGGACGTCGAGCCGAAGCAGCCAAAAGTCAGGGTTGGCCGAGAGGATGGCACGCACCCCACGAACCAGCACCCTCGCTCCCTTCGATACTCCTACGCCAAACTGGTGAGGCCGAAGTGCCCGGTGCAAGCGGTTCCTGTCCCGTAGGAGGAGGAGTCGGCCAGTGAGCCGGACCCAAACCTCCCCAACTGCCAACGGCCGGACCCCTTCTGCCTCTGTAGCTCCCTTCAAGATAGGGATGAGCCTACTCCGACCCATGCAAGTCGCCGCCTCTGCTGGCATGACCCCATCTAGCATGGCTCGTATGACCCCTCCCACGCCCTCCATGCACGCCGGTGAGTCCAAGGCCAGGTCACGGAGCAGGTCCATAGTGGGACCAAGGGGACCTGCCGCCGAACCCCGCGGCGCATCCCGTAGCGCCTCCTCTATCATCTCCTCCGTCACTCCAGCCGCTCCACCCCCTGGTGTCGTGAAGGAGTGGACCCACGCAGGGATAGGCACTGTGGCGGGTGGATGTCGCTCTCTGAGAGCAGCTAAAGTCGTGGCCGTACCTGCTGCTGGTGGACGCCCCTCAAACTGCTACATCGCCCTCGATAGTGCCCCAGCATGCACCATGCTAGCCGCGCACTCGCGAGCTCTCGCCCCCTCCTCACACTGCTCTGCCGCAGCTTGTCGCGTGAATGGACGGGCTGCCACCCAAGCCCGCTGGGCGGGGCGCACTGAGGCACAGGCCTCGTCCAAAAGCCTGGCCTAATCGCCTGCCTCGAAACGGGCGCAGCGCTCGAGGATGACACTGTCGACGGAGCGAAGGTCAGGGTAGGCCTGGCTGTGGGAGCTAGTCCGTCGACCGCGCCAGAGCGGTCTGTGTGGGGCTGATGAAAAGGCAGGGTCTCCCAGCTGCTCCTCGAATGAGGGTACTCGACATAGCAGCACCTGGAAGTGGAGGAGGAGCATCCACCTGCTGCAGAGGTCCCCGGGTTGAAGGTCCGGCTGAAGAACCCAAGAGCAACAGCGCTAGAGGAGATGACCTACCCGGCGGCGGGCCTCCCCGTAAAGGCGTGCTAGCACCGATGGAGCCTGCGCCATCCTCTCAAACCTACCCCCCTCTATCTGTATCGCACCCCCCAGCCGCTCCCACGTGAAGCCCTCTAGAGCCTCCCATGCTGTAGTGATGTCTGGCGTCAAGAGTGCTGGTCTCTCCTCCTGGGGCGGCAGGAGGCCCTGCACCCCCTGTAGCACAAGCTCCTGTGTCACCAAGAGATCCTCCCCTCTGAGTGAGACCACCAACTCTGGCAGACCTTGACACTGTCTGCGGCCTGGTGCTGATAGAAACTGACCCATCTTGGAGAGGAAATCTGCCACAGTGTTGAGTTCCCGACCCACCCAGTGCCACTGGATCACCCCAAGGCCCTGGGCGGCGACCCGAGCCTCGTCCCGTCGACGCCGGAGTCGCTCGAGTGTGACCCGGGCGGTGCCCTGCATCTGGGTAATGACAAGTCGGGAATCCCCCAAGACAACCAGATCCTGGAGATCCCACTGGCAGGCCAAGGCCAGGCCTGCTGTCAAGGCTGCGTACTCAGCGTCGTTGTTGGTTGCTTCTCCTTCCAACCTAAGCCAGGTGGAGGAGAGAGGCACGCCCTGCGGGTCGAAGAGGACCGCCCCTGCACCTCCAACTCGCTCTCCGGACACCTCCGCCGCCCCGTCAAAGAAGAGCCAGTGGGAGCGGTGGGGTGGAGTAGGGGCAGGAGGACCGAGGAGTAAGGGAACATGAGGGATAGGGCACAGTGGGAGGAGTAACGGGCGGGGTGACGCGAGAAGGAGGGCTGGGGAGCAGGGGGAGGGGAGGGGCATGTCTATGGCGTCATGGTCGGGCACCAGGTCGACCGCAGCCACGGCTCCAGTGTCCGGAAGTGGTGGTGGGTGCCAGCGCGTGCGGACATACTGCTGGGACACCGGCTGTGGGGCAGAGAGAGGGAAGAGGGAAGGGAGGGTGGGGGGGGAGGAGGTAAGGGGGGTCGGGGAGGAGGAGGACGGAGG
>SZWC01015203.1:52066-54566 GCA_023375785.1 Penium margaritaceum
TCTGTCTATCTGTCTATCTGTCTGTCTATCTGTCTATCTGTCTGTCTATCTGTCTATCTGTCTGTCTATCTGTCTATCTGTCTGTCTATCTGTCTATCTGTCTGTCTATCTGTCTATCTGTCTGTCTATCTGTCTATCTGTCTGTCTATCTGTCTATCTGTCTGTCTATCTGTCTATCTGTCTGTCTATCTGTCTATCTGTCTGTCTATCTGTCTATCTGTCTGTCTATCTGTCTATCTGTCTGTCTATCTGTCTATCTGTCTGTCTATCTGTCTATCTGTCTGTCTATCTGTCTATCTGTCTGTCTATCTGTCTATCTGTCTGTCTATCTGTCTATCTGTCTGTCTATCTGTCTATCTGTCTGTCTATCTGTCTATCTGTCTGTCTATCTGTCTATCTGTCTGTCTATCTGTCTATCTGTCTGTCTATCTGTCTATCTGTCTGTCTATCTGTCTATCTGTCTGTCTATCTGTCTATCTGTCTGTCTATCTGTCTATCTGTCTGTCTATCTGTCTATCTGTCTGTCTATCTGTCTATCTGTCTGTCTATCTGTCTATCTGTCTGTCTATCTGTCTATCTGTCTGTCTATCTGTCTATCTGTCTGTCTATCTGTCTATCTGTCTGTCTATCTGTCTATCTGTCTGTCTATCTGTCTATCTGTCTGTCTATCTGTCTATCTGTCTGTCTATCTGTCTATCTGTCTGTCTATCTGTCTATCTGTCTGTCTATCTGTCTATCTGTCTGTCTATCTGTCTATCTGTCTGTCTATCTGTCTATCTGTCTGTCTATCTGTCTATCTGTCTGTCTATCTGTCTATCTGTCTGTCTATCTGTCTATCTGTCTGTCTATCTGTCTATCTGTCTGTCTATCTGTCTATCTGTCTGTCTATCTGTCTATCTGTCTGTCTATCTGTCTATCTGTCTGTCTATCTGTCTATCTGTCTGTCTATCTGTCTATCTGTCTGTCTATCTGTCTATCTGTCTGTCTATCTGTCTATCTGTCTGTCTATCTGTCTATCTGTCTGTCTATCTGTCTATCTGTCTGTCTATCTGTCTATCTGTCTGTCTATCTGTCTATCTGTCTGTCTATCTGTCTATCTGTCTGTCTATCTGTCTATCTGTCTGTCTATCTGTCTATCTGTCTGTCTATCTGTCTATCTGTCTGTCTATCTGTCTATCTGTCTGTCTATCTGTCTATCTGTCTGTCTATCTGTCTATCTGTCTGTCTATCTGTCTATCTGTCTGTCTATCTGTCTATCTGTCTGTCTATCTGTCTATCTGTCTGTCTATCTGTCTATCTGTCTGTCTATCTGTCTATCTGTCTGTCTATCTGTCTATCTGTCTGTCTATCTGTCTATCTGTCTGTCTATCTGTCTATCTGTCTGTCTATCTGTCTATCTGTCTGTCTATCTGTCTATCTGTCTGTCTATCTGTCTATCTGTCTGTCTATCTGTCTATCTGTCTGTCTATCTGTCTATCTGTCTGTCTATCTGTCTATCTGTCTGTCTATCTGTCTATCTGTCTGTCTATCTGTCTATCTGTCTGTCTATCTGTCTATCTGTCTGTCTATCTGTCTATCTGTCTGTCTATCTGTCTATCTGTCTGTCTATCTGTCTATCTGTCTGTCTATCTGTCTATCTGTCTGTCTATCTGTCTATCTGTCTGTCTATCTGTCTATCTGTCTGTCTATCTGTCTATCTGTCTGTCTATCTGTCTATCTGTCTGTCTATCTGTCTATCTGTCTGTCTATCTGTCTATCTGTCTGTCTATCTGTCTATCTGTCTGTCTATCTGTCTATCTGTCTGTCTATCTGTCTATCTGTCTGTCTATCTGTCTATCTGTCTGTCTATCTGTCTATCTGTCTGTCTATCTGTCTATCTGTCTGTCTATCTGTCTATCTGTCTGTCTATCTGTCTATCTGTCTGTCTATCTGTCTATCTGTCTGTCTATCTGTCTATCTGTCTGTCTATCTGTCTATCTGTCTGTCTATCTGTCTATCTGTCTGTCTATCTGTCTATCTGTCTGTCTATCTGTCTATCTGTCTGTCTATCTGTCTATCTGTCTGTCTATCTGTCTATCTGTCTGTCTATCTGTCTATCTGTCTGTCTATCTGTCTATCTGTCTGTCTATCTGTCTATCTGTCTGTCTATCTGTCTATCTGTCTGTCTATCTGTCTATCTGTCTGTCTATCTGTCTATCTGTCTGTCTATCTGTCTATCTGTCTGTCTATCTGTCTATCTGTCTGTCTATCTGTCTATCTGTCTGTCTATCTGTCTATCTGTCTGTCTATCTGTCTATCTGTCTGTCTATCTGTCTATCTGTCTGTCTATCTGTCTATCTGTCTGTCTATCTGTCTATCTGTCTGTCTATCTGTCTATCTGTCTGTCTATCTGTCTATCTGTCTGTCTATCTGTCTATCTGTCTGTCTATCTGTCTATCTGTCTGTCTATCTGTCTATCTGTCTGTCTATCTGTCTATCTGTCTGTCTATCTGTCTATCTG
>SZWC01015205.1:50064-60744 GCA_023375785.1 Penium margaritaceum
TACGTGGTCCTTGGCTCAGGCGCGTGTGAGAGTGTGTGGTTGCGTCGTCTGTTGTCCAAGTTGTGTCAGTCTGTCGCATCCATCACCTTGGATTGTGACAATGAGAGTGCCATGGCCATTGCAGACAATGACGGTGTGCATCACACTCGCACAAAGCACATCAATGTTGAGTATCACTATGTGCGTTTGTTGTTGCACGACGGCAGCATCAGCATCGTGTGGGTTGAGACAGCACGGCGGCTAGCTGACTTCCTGACCAAGGTACTGAAGCGGGACACGTTTAATAAGGCTGTGAGTTCAGTCGGCCTGCGTCCGTGACTTGCTCTCTTTGTCTCTGCCTGCACTTCTCCGTGTCGTGGGGGAGTCTGTGTGTTGATCGTGTCTCTGCTCGCCCATGTGCACTACGCCTGTGAGTCATGGGGGAGTGTTGGTTTTTGCGCTCATTCTGCTCTGTTTTGTCCTCCCGGCTTGTGTACATCGGCGTGCAGATGACTGACGGCAAGACTCGACGCTGATGGAGTGTCGTCCGGGGGAGCCGACGCACGCTGAGGTCGTCTCGCAGTTCACTGGAGCCTCCTCTCTCCGGCGACGTGTTCAGCTCCATCGGCCGGCCTCCTCGACGGTCGCGCTGCCGGCAGTCACTGCCACCGCAGTCGCTGTCTGCATGCGTCCAGCGCGTACTGTCGTGCCCGCGTTGTCATGCGCTGCCTAGGGTCCCTGTTGCATGTTTCGTGGCTCTGTTCGGCAGCATAAACCATCGTGGACACTGCCTGGGTTCAGGCTGCCATAACTCCTTGCTACTATTTTTCTAGCAGATTCTGACCGCACGACTGCGTTCACAGCGTCGGTATTATGGTATGGTGCAGTTTTTAGGCAAAACGGACGATGCCCGGGTTTTGGGCTGTCGGCCGTCTAGCACGCCTCATCAAGAAAACCTGCCAGCTTGAAATTAGCTATTTTCTGATTGAGTGATGAAGTGAGTAACAAGCTCTACAGAGCTGGGGAGGGGCTAGAACTTGGAGGGGTCCCCCATTGCTGTTCATTCTTGATTGCTAATCAGTTAGTATCAGTTTCCAGCTGCTTTCTGGCGCTAACACTGGCGCGCGCATTTCTGAGTAACAAACCCAGAGCTTCCAGACTTAGACTCTAGGGCAGCAGACTGAGGGGGCAGCTGACTTAAGCAACGAGCGTGGAAGCCCGCACGCTGCATCAACAACGCAGCTGCCCCAACCTGCTGCCTAGTGTCATTCTCATGGACATGTTTGATCGGTCATAAAGTGGTGTACAAATAGATGGAGACATAGGTGCGCATGTCTATACACGTGCAGAACTGACACAGGTGCGCAACAGGATGTTGAACAGTCCATGCACACACACTCTACTCTCAACCACTCTCAAGAAAGGAGAAGAGTCAGACAAAATGAATGGCCACCTTGACCTTTTCCGCACGTAAGTGCCTTGGTTGAGAAGTTAGTTCGCTGCATGTCCGTGCCGATCCAAATGACGAAGATCACTTGTTGCCTCACAATATCACGCACAAAATGATGGTAAACAGCAATACGCTTCTTGCGTGCATGCAACACACTAGAGTTCTCTGTAACGGTAAGAGCATTTCAATTGCCACAGCGCAGAAGAACGCAAGGGAAAGAATGATGCAACTCACAAAACAGATGTTACAACTACATCGCCTCAACAGCCCCAGCTCCCTCAGCAACATACTTAGCCTCTAATGAGCTACGTGCGATACAACCCTCCTTGCCGTTGCGCCATGACACGGCGGTGGCACAAAGCAAGAACAGGTAGCCTGTCCGACTACGCCTATCAGGACTCCACACTCAGTTAGTGTCTGTGTAGTCGTCAACTACCACTAAACACTACTGTCGAAAGTAGAGTCCAAGGTGTGGTGTGGAGACCACATACGGCACCACTCGCACAGCCGCGTGGATGGCTCTCGCCCGAAGACACTATGAAAACAATGCAAGGAAGTTGGTCGTGAAAGCAATGTCCGGTCATGTGGTAGTGACCAAGTACATCAAAAGTCATTTAAGCGTAAGTATAGGGTCGTGTCCACTGTCTCCCCCTACTGTGTTGCATCATGCACCTTCCGAGCATCGTGCCCGTCAGGTGTGATGGGGGTGGAGGCTATAGGAACTACACCAAGGAGGTAAACAAACTGCTCCCTCACAACACTAGCGTAACGTGCCTGATGCAACAAGAGTGTTCGCTGGTCATGATCATACATGATCTCCATCCCGAGAAACACAATTGCATGATCAACGTCCTTCATCCTATAGGCAGTCTGAAAGACTGCTTTAGTCTCCTTCACGGCCTCCATAGAAGGCGATGCAATCAGAAGGTCATCCACGTAGATCGAGAGGGCGGTGAAGCTTTTAGCTGTCTTCTTGAGAAAGACGGGTCAGCGTCACTTTGTACGTAATCGGCGCGTGTCATTGTATCGATGATCTCCAAGTTCCAACACTTGGGTGAGTGTTTCAAGCCATACAAGGCCTTACTAAGGTGCCATGGGGATCCGTGTTGTTCACATCCATCTGGTGTAGCTACCTGTCATGGTGAGTAGGAACCCGGAACAGAGCGCGAGCGGTGGTCATGCGGCCCCAGATACGAAGGTGTCACTGAAGTCTACATCCTCAAACTGCAAGAACCCCTGGGTTAAGCAAGCCTTGTAACGATCCAGTGTGCCATCAGGCTTCACCTTCTTGCAAAAGGCCCACTTGGCCTACATAGCCTTCTGCCCAAACGGGAGGTTGGCAAGCTCATAGACACCATGCTCACAGATTACTTTTAGCTCATCCTCACAGGTAGCAGGCCACAAGTCTGTATCATGAGGTGAGAGTGCCTCCCTCAATGTGCCTTGATCAAGCGTCGTTGGTGGAGAGCTCTGGGTGCTCACGGACTCGGTCTGACCATGACAAGGTCGGCTGAGGCATTGCAAGTGACCGAGAACTCTCGAGAGACCAGCTCGTGACCAACACGACATGCTTGATACACCTTAATGTAGTGTGCCTGGACACTCAAGCCAAGAGCTTTTCTGTCAGGTTCGCCATTCTGAACACTAGAAGTTGGGCGTCTAGGAGCTGAGTCAGGATTCTGTTAAGCCCTTGAGGCCAGTGGTCAGAGTCGACCACTGAGCTCGCGGGAGTAGCCTTAACCTGAGGCACTCACCTCAAGCTGGGGCGAAGGCTGTTGGCCCATACCCACAGGGGGAGTATGTGCATGCACGGGATTGGGTGTGACAGAAGGGACTGACACCGGCAAAGGATTAGGTGTACCAGAGGGGACTAACGCTCGTACGGGATCAGGTGTACCAAAAGGCACAAGATCAGGTGTGTCAGAAGGGACTGACGCTCGTACGTGATCATGTATGCTAGAGGAGACTAGTAGTAGCAGGGGATGAGGTGTACCAGAGCATTGTGTCACAGGCACGAGATTAGGTGTGTCATAGGGGATAGACACTCGTATGGGATGAGGTGTGCCAGTGGGGTCTGATACCAGCATAGGATCAGGTGTGCCAAAGGGGACTGATAAGGCTTCTTGACCCATGGCCACGATTGCCGGATTGGAAACAGCTGGAGACCAAACCGAACGCAGGTGAGGAGGCCCGGACAGACTGATTAGGAGATCAAGAATCCTCCATCCACCAAGAGGCCACATAAGTAGGAACGTGGTCAGCAGCGAGCGACAAAATGCTGAACGAGTCGCGATACGTGAGAGCCTCAAAGAAGAGAGTATCTCAAGACTCGACAATGTGATGGCGAGCAGGGTCCCAAAAGTGCCAGGTCTTTGCTGTAGGGAGATGCTGAGGAAGGTATGCATGCGTCCCCGAATTGAGACCTTGGACCCCTACTGGTCCTCGATATACCAGACGCAAGTGAAAGACCCCCAAATGTGCGCGAGACAGAGATAAACAGGATAGACGGACCACAACTCGTACATCATGACATGGGTAGGAAGCGGACCATGCAGCAAGCGGTTCAAGACCCACGTTATGTAAGAGAAAGACTCAAAGGCAAATGACTCAAAAAGACCGCACTCAGAGCGCACGCCGCATACTCCATGTTGCCATTCCAATGCTCAGACACACTACTCTGGTGTGGTGTAGCAAGGGCAGAGAGCTAGTGAAATGTACAGTGCTCAATAAAGTAGGTATCCATCTCCCCTAAGACCTCCCCACCATGATGAGATTGAGATCGCAACGTGTGCAGGTTAGGAAGAGACTGATGCCTAGCCATCACAAGCCACAAGCGGACAACCAGTGAAGCATCGCTCTCGTGGCAGAGACTTTAGACCCACTACATCCAAGTGAAGTCATCAGTTTTGGTGAGAACATATTGACCCCGATCGAAGAGCGACTCAACTAGGAGAGGATCGAGAAGGTCTGAGTGGACCAACCCTAGTACGCGCAGTGCCCAGGAGGAGTCACCGTAACAACAGCGATGCATCTTACCCAGGGCGCAAAAAAGACAATCGGTCTTGGGCGACTTCTCAAAGGAAATCGTGTCAAGACTAAAGGCTGGTTAAGTTCGAATGAACTTGGACACAGTGTCCAAGTTCACAGAGCAGAGGTGAGGATGTAACAAGCACAAGTGCTTAGAGGAGAGAACACGAGTGACAAACACACACGTAGAAAAGAGAGAAGCTGAAGAAACAAAGAGAATGCAAAAAACAACATAACATAGGTCATCAACAACAAAGGCACGAAGCACAAAAGCACGTGTGTCAAGAGCAGTCATTGTGGCGCAACAGTAAGTCCCATCCTGGTGCATGCACGAACAGAGAGCAGGTTGAGCTAAAGGTAGGGACAAAGAGCACATTGCAAATGTACAAGAGGCCAGACGGACCCATCAAATCCCACAACCTGAACTCCGTATGCAGGCAACGACTCACCAGACCCTGCTCAAACGGGCCGAACAGTCGCAACGAGGCCGAGCATAACGAAGTCACTATGACGAAAGGTCATGTGATGGATGACACTATAATCAATGATCCAAGTGCCACTCAGCTCACGACTAATCGTCAACAGTGAGCAACATGTCATAGAACACTCTGCCTCTGCTAGACACATAGCACAGGATTCACGACAACGACGAACAGCACGGATCTGTGATTAGTCAAGACAGTTGGTACCAGCAGGTCCATTCTGATTGTAAGACAACTGAGCTCCAACAAAAGCACTATCACGAGTAACGGAACCAATATGAAAAGCTTTCTTGGGACCACTTGACTCTCACAAAATACTCGCACCTCCCTAAGCATGAAGCGCTAGCCGCTAACGAAGCTCCACAAACATGTGATCCCTCGAGTTAACATCCCCGTTGCCGCCTGGTGAAACGAATGTGTCTGCTGTAGATGTGGTCGCGGCAAGTCTTGTCCGTGTGTCATTCAAATAAATCCATTACGTGTGCGTAGCGTGAAGGCCACGCATGATCCGAGTCTAGTCAAAGAGGCTACTCACACTCTATGTAGTAGTGAGCACTTCGACACTTGTAGTAGAGGACAGAACGTCCACTATCATTACTCGTCGGCTACTGATGTTGTTCCTACTGCTATCCCTTCTCGCGTTGATTCTTCCCCTTCTCACCCTCTGTGGCCATTGCAACACCCAAGGTGTGGCTGCTCGGGGTAGAGGAGGAGGAGGAGGAAGTAATGGGGGTGGGGTTGGTAAACAGGGACAAAGGCGTAGGAGGGGTTGCAGTCACTGCTACAACAAATGGACTCTGCTGATGGGCCATGACAACCTCAGAAGCCAATGTAGCTTGGAGGAAGTAGCGATGGGCCCAAGGAAATAGCTCCAATGACTCCGACAACTCAGAGAGAGCCACACCGTTGAAACTCGCAAAGAGCTTCACATGGTCCAAGTGTGCCCCCATCATGATGGTGTCGACTACCCACAACTACGTCCCGCCACCGATCTCAAGGCTCGTGTAAAGGCGTATCCCGTGCCTCGAGTGGTCAATTACAAGCTCCGTGGAGCCCAGGGGAGGGAGTGAAAGTCACGTAGTCGGGCCGCCCTTGTGACATGGGTATCTGCATCAAAGAGTGTCAAGGCCAGCTCTTAGCCTTGTGCGGATCTGCTCCAGTCCCGGTCCTGGTCTCACCCAGGAAGGGTCGAACGTCGGCTACAGTCTCCCACGGCATGGCGTAGAGGAGACCGCACATCGCTCTCGCTGTTGTGTGGATCCAATGAGCAACGTGAGTCTGTACTGGCTATGGTAGCAGGGCTAGACTTCCTCAGAGTCGGCCCAAACCTGAAATAGGATCTCCCAACAATCAAAGCCCTCATCACTCTTGTAACGGAATGGAGCTGCCTCAAACTCCTTTGGTCGCCGCTTTGTGGGGAGGGCGGCCTCAGGCTTGGGAGATAGTGGGCAAGGCACAGGGAGACCACCAATGAGAGAAACGTTACCAAAGGTGAATGCTACTAAATGACTTGGCTGGTCGCAACGGCGAGAAGGTGGTAGGGTGACAGATTGAGACACCGGTCGCTACTCACGAATGCGCTCCTGAAGGATGCGAATCTTGTCCTTACGTATGTCATCTTCTATTTCCTCCGCATCCCAAGTGTCAACAAGTGATGACAGGTGCTGAGGTTGCGGTGCTTCACAAGGCATAAATTGTTGAACATGTAATGCAGCTCCAGTAGTTCCTCCTTGTGTCGATTGTGAGGCCCCTGGATGAACCCTTAGTAACTTTGTGATCTCATGTTACGCGTCGATCTAATGCAGCTATTGGCGGTACAAATCATCCTGCATCGGACGAATCTCGTCGATCGCAAGTGACTGCGACCGTGGACTCATCATGCCAGAAGAGGAGGATGAGGAGGGGTCTCTAGCCCCTTGCCGGTGTCACGGAACGGCGGCCTCGATAGTGCTCAGTATGGGTCCAAATGTCAACGTTGTCAGAATCAAGAACCGTTGGCATTTTTTGAGGAGTTGGAACACTGGCAAAAAATGATGTTTCAGCCAAAAAATCGGCCTAGTGTTGGTGCTAACGTCATCCCCACGTGAGCATCAAGGTTATCCAAATGAGGCATAACTTGGTATGATTATGCACCAGGGGATTCTAAAGTGTAGTGGCCGTGGTTTCATTCCAAAACACTTTAGAAAAGTTGAAAACGTCACTGTTTCTTTATGGCCCAAAATCTTGAACATATCTAGATCTAAGAGCGTTGTTTTGTTTCCTAGACCTTGTAGTGCGCAAGATGAGGCGCGAATGGATGCAATAGAGAGGATTTCTTAAGAGCTTTCTAAAGAGCCTCACACACCAAAAATGGTGGTCATTTGAGGCAGTTGCACTCTCGCATCTCAGGCGGTGTGAGGTGCGACCTGAGCGAAGCTTCCGGGAACCTTCACGAACCCCATCTCAATATCATGTGCCTCAACTGTTGCTAGAGAGGGATGGAACACCTTTGACTGCTTTGTGGTGGTGACGTGATGATGTGGTTGCAAGGGTGTCTCCACTGTTGCAATCTAGTGCAACGGGTCAGTGTGGCGTGGCAGGTCCTCTTAGGACTGTCGCTTTGGCTATGATTGTCACTGCTACGGCCACTGTTGCTCGCTCTTGTGCAACTTAACGAGGGATGCCTTGCTGCTTTGATACCATGAAAAACTAATTGCAAGCTTCCTAGCTTTGCTGGTGCTGACATGGCGACACAATCCAGTCAGATGGCGCACCAGTAAGCAAGCAGGTGCAAGAAACAGCAAGAGTTAGGCTAGAGAGACGTGTAATGTCTCATAAGCTCCAATAGTTTAGTAATGCGGAGAGCAGTGACAAAAAACAAGAACAAGGCATAAATACCTACCGCGGCGCACAGTGGGTCACGCACACGGCAGTGTCAGTTTGTCCCAAAAACCGGCCAAAAACCATTGCTTTGGCTGTAACTCTATGCACACATATCCATTTCCGACACCGTGTGAACCTAGAGATGGAGAATTCCAAGCCAAACGCTATGAATGGTAACACGCACTCGTCCGGCATCGATCG
The DNA here is from genome assembly GCA_023375785.1 of Penium margaritaceum. Classification (NCBI taxonomy): domain Eukaryota; kingdom Viridiplantae; phylum Streptophyta; class Zygnematophyceae; order Desmidiales; family Peniaceae; genus Penium; species Penium margaritaceum. Next base: position 58,066 of record SZWC01015205.1, read on the forward strand.
GTGGTCAAACAATGCAAAACATACAAATCGGGCTCAAAAGCCAGTCCACCGAGAAACTCTAGCGACTGCCAAAAAACTGCATAGCATCCCAGCAAGCACCCAGGACGTAGTGATAGCTATCTGGCAGCTACTGGTGGGTAGAGTCACCACCCGTCGGTGCTCAAAGACTTGTTGGGTCCGCATCAGGGATCTTCACAAGCATGGACATGGTTGAGTGGTCATAGTAAGCTATATAGACAGGGATGAATCACATCACAACAGCAGCTTGCTTTGCACAGTCTTGTGGCTCGATTCGTGTTTCCCGGACTTCTACGTAAGCATGTCCTTCCCACTGTCACAAGTAAATCTTGTTTTGTGTACGGAATAGACCTTTCATGTTGCGCCCATGGTCCTTGGAATGCCTCGTGGAAGCTAAAAACCGTTTGTAGAGAAATTAGATTATTGCAGTTTTTAGAGCGATTCATCCATGAGACCAGAATAAATTAGGTGCATGAAAGGGGAAAAAAATCATTTTTTCAAATTGAAGAGAGAGGAGTAAATCAAACCAAAGACCCTAGAAAAGGTTTTTTGCATGTATATAGGAGCTCTATTACAACTAGGCCTCGGTGAGAGGGTGGAGGTTGAAAGAGGGTGTATAGCATGAAACAGTACTTCAATATTTCAATAAAATGCTTGGAAAATGGTACACTTGCTCGATCAATTGTGCTTCTCCTAAAAGCAGAGTTGCAAGGGGGCATAAGAGTGAGCAACATCGTAATCCACTTCACTCAGCCAAGCGTTCTGATCACCAACGGTGACTTGTTCGAGCTTGAAGTGATGCACAATGTTCATGTGCTTCGTGCGAGTGTGATGCATGCCACCATGCTGAGCGGTCTGCTGTGTATTCTCATTTTCACAATGAATCATGATTCATTGGACGTAGTTATAGCATGAACCGACTACCATGTGCTCTCGTAGACATTGGTACCACAAACAATGTACTCGGCTTGGGAAAAAAAAAGTGTGTGCCAAAACCTTGCTCCTCACTCTTTCAAGGGATTATAGTGCCCTCGACGAGAAACATGAACTTTCATCGGCTGTGCATGTCTTGATCGTATGCCCAATTGTTGGTTGTGCACCCATCAACCACATCGATGAGTTTTATACAAAAGCACAAGCGTAAACGGAGAGTGGACACAATGAAACGAACCATATGGAATGTAGCCTCAAGTTGGAGGCGACACAACCACGTGGAGAAGTGGGACAATAACTTGATTGTAAACTTAGTATTAGCGTGATTAATGGTGCCAAGAAAACTTGAGAACAAACAATCTAGATACATCATGACATCAACGACCTCCTGAAGCTAGTCATGATCAGCTCTTTTCAGGAGCCTCAATCTTACAATCATCTCGGACATGGAAGTATGGGAAAAATCAACAAGCAAGTCAACAAATGTAGAGTGTAGACGCACCCTTCCTCCAGCATGTCCAACATATGTTTGCAACGGTCACGCTTAATCTTCAAGGCAAAGAAGTGAAGTAGATCGAGATCCTTCATCTTGCTCGCAAACTAAAGGAGAACATTTACATCCTTAACAACTTGAGGATGCGGAGAGGCGATGAAGAGATCGTCCGTGTACACCAAGATAGTGATGAAGGATGCCAACAAATCACTCACAAAGAGAGCAGAGTCGACCAGACAGTGAAAAAAGTCACCTCATGCGAGGGTGGAAAAATTCAAGAGCTTTGAATAACAAAACACTCGTTTAACTCGTGTAAGGTTTTATGCAGGTGCTGAATACCGTTGATACTATCGTCCAACCTAGGTGTTTGAGCCTCATAGACCTCCTCGTCAAGTCAAGCGTACAAGAATGTGTTCGACATGTCTACCTTATGGACCTCCCAAAATGCAGAGTCATCTGGCTCAGGAGCCCCTTCGCAGTTGTGTATTTGCCCGCGGTGAAACAGTAGAATCAAATTTCAGGCAAGGCTCTCCGGATAATCCCTTAGTCAGAAGGTGAGCCTTGTAGCGCTCAACGATGTTGGCTGGTTCTTGCCTTTTCCAATACAACCAACAAACCACAATGGTGTTGGTTATGTGTCAGTATCACACAGTGACCTCTGGCCTCGTGGCACACTCACCTCACTAATGCAGGTGACTGACCACGGAGAGATAGATGTACTAGCCGCTTTGTTATGGTAATGTAGCTGCACGGACCACTTCTTGGAACAAGTGGCCAAAAGAGTTCCACCAGTTTCGGTTCCTCCTATTACTCATGCTTGTGTTTGTGTTTGTCGTGATTAGAGCTGGGTACTTACCTAAACCTGGTTTCCGTGGGATCCTTAGCTGGTGACATACTTGATTGTTTTGCCAGGGTTAGTGGTTGGGTAGTTCTAATTTACCACATGCTATGGTAGCGAGCTAGAACGAGCTCTGTGCTCGCTCGCTCGCTTCGCCCCACCGTTAACACCTCTGTGGTAAGAAACTCTCGCTTTTTGCCTCTCGTGGCTTGCTCGGGGAGAAACCCTAATTCATGGCATCTTGCCCCTCTTGGTTCTCATTGTACGCTTTCCCTGTCCTCACACACACACACACACACACACACACACACAAACACACACACACTAGGGAAACTTTCCCACTGGTATCGGAGCAATGGTGAGAGAGTGCTTCTTGCTCGCAAGCAAGAGCCCGATC
>SZWC01015205.1:60752-70779 GCA_023375785.1 Penium margaritaceum
CTCTCCTCACACACACACACACACACACACACACACACAAACACACACACACTAGGGAAACTTTCCCACTGGTATCGGAGCAATGGTGAGAGAGTGCTTCTTGCTCGCAAGCAAGAGCCCGATCGTAGTCATTGGGCAACAATTTGCTGCCGCGCCCACCACTTCTGCCGCCCCGTCTTCATCAACTCTTGTGTTCTGGCAGCTAGTTCTGACCTATGCCTCTCCTGGTCTCATGGAGAACACCTCTACGCTGCAGGATTATTCCATACCAACAAGATACACGCACCACATTATGGCTGCTGCCTCACATTGGCAGTAGCCGTGACTTGGAGCACTCGGCTCAAGTCAACGGGTGCATCCTGCTGCCATTGGCATCCTCTTGGTGAATAGTCGCAGCTCCTTGAAGCATGCATCCGCCCGCCTCCGTTTCAGTGGGTCATCACCTACCTATGACCTCTTCTGTCATCGCCCATGCCTGCATCTGCAGCTCGATGTCCCTACTACCCAGCACGGATAGCTTCCACTGCAACAGCGCAGCAGCAGCTTCGATCGCATTAGAGCTGCCATGATAATGACTTTGTCATCTGCAGTCATGCCATTGACATCAGTCGCAACAAGCAGTAACAGCAGCAACGTTGACAGTAGTTGTAGTCGTCGTCGGAGCCGTGTTTTTATGGCAACTACAGGTGAAGGAGCAGCAACATCGTTTGTAGTAGCCGCATGAGTAGCCGCATCAGTAGCCATAGCAGCAGCTGCAGCCAAAACTCCAAGGCAGCTACGACTACTGCCTTTGCAGCCTAGTAATAGCATCCATTGCAGCAGCAATAGTGACAATAGCAAAAACCTTACTCGTCAAATCATCAGCCATAGCAGCAGTCACAGCCATAGTCCAAGGAAGCCACAACTACAACGTTGGGTGTAATAGCATCCGCATTAATCGCAACTGAAGAAGCAATGGAAGAAATCGTGACACTGCAACCTTAGCAGTAGCAGCAACTGCCGGGGTGCGGCATTGGTTGCAACAGAATCTGCAGCCACTGTAGCAAAGGTAGCTGCAACAAAAGCAGCCAGTCACAGTCACGATGGTATTGTCGCCTTTGCATAGGCTCAGAGTGACATCCCCATCATTCTGCCCCTCAGTGCTCACTAAGAGAGGAGGTTGGGGCAGCCTCAAACACGTCATCGCAGAGAGATGAGCAGCAATCGGGCGTCCGAGTCTTCCTCAGCGCCATCTTTGTGAACGACGCGTCAACGTCCAATAAGTGTTTTCCCCCTTTTTTCTCCCAAGGGGAGGGTGAGCCTTAGCTACACCCTCCTCCAATGCTGGAAATGAATGCACCTCAGCTCTACACAGCATTCAGTTATGACGTGGTTAGTCTTTTAATTACACCAGCGCGCAGAACTTCCAACGCCCACTTTGGATGACCAGTGATGGCAGTGACGCACCACCATCACCACCATCACTGGTCAGGCAGCCCAAAGTGCGCCCGCAATGCACTTAAGTATGCTCTTGATGCATGCACAAAGAATGTTTGACACATGTTGGGCACGTGGGCTCAAACTACTTTGTGAGCTCAACAAGGCTACGTCGGGTCAACTGTCAGCTGTACGCGATATGGTCAACGGGTTCTTTTCCGAGCTGTCCGACCTTCTTCCCAACGTCAAGGTGAATTATTTGCAATGCCTCACCTCCTAGCCCTTGCCTCCCTAGTCTCCGTCTTGTGTTGGTGCCCTCTGGGACTTCGCCCCTAAGAGGCTCGCCGCCTGGTGGACAATCCTCTAGGAAAAAAATCTTCACCGTACGACAGTGACTTGAGTTGCCGTTGTCACCACTACATCCTCCTATTCTTCCTCTACCATTGCATCCTCCTCTACCTCATCATCCTCGACCTCTACTGCCACAGCCCTTGCCTTTCAGGACCATGGGGATGGACATCGCTAGGGTCATGGCCAGGGAAAGGGGAAGGCCAAAGATAATGCACCGTCTTGCGTTCCTGGTAAGGTAGTGTGCTCCAACTACGGCTCATCCGAGCACTCTGCCTGTAACTGTCCTTGGCCCACCTACAACCTACGCCTTGCAAGTGCCATACTTGCTCACAGGATGCGCACTGGAAACTCTTCCTCGTCCTCCGCAGTCAACTCCAGCTCTGGCACCTCTTCTCGGTCCACGAGCTCCTCCTCTTTGTAGGCCTACTCCAACGTTTGTGTTCCCTCCGGTCCTTTGTCAGCCCCGTATCCCTAGGGCTGTCCACCGCCCTATGGAGCACCTATCTACGCTAGACCATTTTCCCCGGCCTGGTTCTCTCCTCCGTGGTATCGTTCTTCTTGGGGGTCTTCTTACCCGTCGCCTGCGTCAGCTGGAGGATTCTCTTCTCCAGTGCCTTCACCTTTGCGATCAGGGAGGTGAGATTGTGCCTTCGTTGGCCACAGGTCTTTCTTGTCAGACTGAATATCTCCTTCATGGGGATCCCCTCGGTCATGTCCTTTGGTTTTCGTCCGAGTCTGTGTCGTGGGTCCAGCATTGGGAGGCTATCATTCTCCCTTGTTGTCTTGTTGTTAGTGCATCGTTTCCTCCCACTGTTGGCACTATTTGCAACATATAGTTTCCTTCCTCATGTTCGCATCTCCGGTGGCTTCCGAGTCCTCGACTCTGGAGCCCCCCACCAAATGACGTTTGTCAGCTCTGCCTTCGTATCATTGGGTCCGGCTAGGTCTGTTTGCTTTGTGCGCACTGGGTCCGGCCAGTTGCTTCCCGTCCAAGGCATTGGTGTTGTCCGTTTTTTTTGCCCTAGTGGTGTGTTGTTTTTTCCTGACGTTCTATATGTGCCTTCCGTAGAGCTCAGCCTGCTTTCGGTGACCTCCCTCAATGATCAGGGCATGGATTTCTTAGGCAGTCAAGGTGTTGGCACTATCAGTCTTTGTCTCTCAAAACGCATCACCTTACGCGCTTTCAAGTGTGACAAGATTCATCGTGTGCCTATTCTTGCCCCTTCTAGCTCTGCTCTTGAGTTTTCTCTCATTCATGCCCTTTCCTCTCTCTCCCTTGATATTGTTCAACTCTTACATGGTCCTCTTGGCCATGTACACACAGATTTCATCACGAGCATGCTCCGGCTACAGACTGGTGTGGGCCTGTCCCTGTCCACTTGACCTCATTCACGCTAATGTCATGTTTCCTCTTCCCCATGAGTTCCTTGGGGGTTTCAGGCAGTATGTTCTTCGTCCTACTGATGACTTCTCCCTGTTTTGCTTGATCTTCATTCTTCTTCAAAAGAGTACTGTGTGTATTTTCCTTGATTCTTGGCTCGTGCAAGCTCAAATTTTTTGCCAACGCTTGTTGCGCGCCTTTTGCAGTAACCGGGGTAGTGAATTCCTCGACTCAACTGCTTAGTTCCTTGAGTCCAAAGGAGTGTGTCTGGATACATCGTCTCCCAACACTTCTGAATGGTGGAATAGAAAGTTTGTTGATGACGTTTGCACCCTTTTGTCTGAGTCTGTTCTCTCTCCTCTCTTCGCATTTGAGAACATGAGTTACATGATGTTATTTAGAACCGTGTTCTGCTTGGCCCTCTCCCTCACGTCGTCACTCTTCTTGACCGCTGGTATGGCACTCGTGTTGGCCTTTGTCTTGCTCGGGTTTGAGGAAGCATTGTTTCTTTCGAGCTTCCTCAAGACTTTCGCGATGGGAAGCTCTCTCAACATGGGTGCCTCTGTCTCTTCTTCGGTGTTTCCACATAGTCTAAAGCCTGGCAATCCTGGGATCCTGAGCGCCAGAGCATCGTTGAGTCATGCGATGCTCTATTCTTTAAGTCTTTGTTTCTCTTTGACCTAAGTCGTCACTCGCCCGCTATCTTTCTCTGGTGGCTCTCTCGATTGCAAGGGGACGTCAGCCCTACAATCCCTACTCTCTGTGCAGTCCCTAGTGCTTTTCCTGCCTAGGAGCCTTTGCCCTTGGAGCATCCTCAGGCTCGTGGCACGGTGCCTACACCGTTGTCAGGGTCCTTCCCTTCCATGTCCTTCCTGTCCATGCCGTCTAGTTTGCTTGCAGCTCTGTCCCCCTCTTGTCTTGTCCTCACCTATTCCATAAGAGTCCGTGTCTCCTGAACACCTCTTTATGAACCAATCTATTACTCTCACCACTGTCATGCCCAGCCAGTCTCTGCTCATCCCTTTTGTGCCCAGCCCATCTATCCATGATCTTTCTCCGTCCGGCAATCCTCCCGGTCTTGCACCCGTCTCAACCTTTGTTCGTGGCGGGTGCCTCTGAGTGCTTCCCACCTGTTCCTCAAATGTCTCAGCGTTCTCCGCCCGTCTACAATTGTCACAACCTACGCGGTCATTGGCGTTGTCCACCAGAATGGATGCCTTCAGCTCGGTCACAGGGGTTGTCCATCGTAGCTTGGCCCTTGGATATGCATTGTTCACAACAGAGCATGAGCGTGCACTTGAAGCTGCTTTCCTTGGCAGCGTTGCAAAGTGTCACGAAGTCATTGCGTCCATGTCCTCGTTCTTTCATCCGACCATTATTCAACAGGCACGTGCAACGCCCAACTCACAGTAGTGGGAGGAAGCCATGCAAGATGAGATGAGAGATCTAGACGAGCATTTTGTATACGAGATGGTCAATGTAATGTCACAACACAAGGCCATCGATGTACGATGTGTCGTCCGTCAACACTACAAGGCACGTCTCACTACCAAGGGGTTTTCCAAAGTCCTTGGTGTTTACTTCAATGAGACATTTGTCCTTTTCTGATGCTACGCCACAATGCGAGCTCTTCTGATTCTCGTAGTATACCATGCTTGGGAGCTCGAGTAGATGGACGTGAATAATTCATTCCTGTACGGATAGTTGGATAAGGAGATCTATATAGTATAACCCCCAGGGTTTGCACACGGCATCGATGGAGTTTGGAGACCACGACATACTCTCTATGGCCTTGTTATGTCACCACAGTTTTGGAACCAAGAGATCATCTCCACCTTGGAGAAGGGGGGGCACCAACGTAGCACGGTGGACCCTTCCCTCTTTGTGACTCCACTGTCTACACCATCTACGGTCATCTTTGTCCATGTCGATGAGTTGTTGATTGCATCATGAAGTCACGATGTAGTGTCATCCATGAATTGCTTTTGTATTCTATGCACAAGATGAAAGACGTGGGTCTAGCCTGTGTCTTTCTTGGCATGGAACTTGAGGGTGATCGCGCTCGCCATGTACTTCACATTCACTATGCTTCGTACGTCAAAAGCCTGGGAGAACGCTTTACTTCTCTGCTCTAGTCCGTGCTCACCGGGTTAACACTGATGACCCCTGTCCGGCAGAGGTTGTTGAAAACATAAGGCGTATCGAAGCTGAGGGAGCCGATGGATGTGACAGATTACATGCAAGTCATAGGGTCCAGGATGCACCTGGCTACCACCACAAGAGAAGACAACATCTTTTCTATGAACTTTCTTCCTCAGTTCTCACAGTGCCCAAGAGCACGACACATGGAGGCCCCATTGCAATTTGTCAGGGATACGCTCTCTACTGCCCCATTTGGTATCTGTTACCAAGCGCAACCGTCGGTGGTTGTTGACGGGTACATTGACCACAATTAGGCTCATGATATGGATACTTTTATTTACATTCGTACTGCCTTTTTTGTGTAGGATAGTAGTTTTGTGGAAAAGTCTCAAGCAAGCTTGTGTGGCACGTAACTCTAGTGAAGTCGTGTATGTCGTGTTTGATACAAGAACCTATAAGAGCATCTGGTTTTGCCAATTTTTGCACCAGTAGTGTATTTCCATCTGTTGCATCAAATTTTTCTATGACAATCAAAGCACGTAAGCTATCATTGAGCATGATGGCATGCATAACTTTCGCACGAAGCATATCATGTGGAATACCATTTTGTGCGTGAGCATGTGGTTGCAAGCAATGTTCATATTGTGTTGGTTGACCCCCGACAGCAACGAGCTGACTTCCTTGCAAAGGAACTTAGTAGCAATCTCTTCGAGGTAGCAGTTCACTCTATTGGACTGCTACGCGCTGGTGATACTCCTGCTTGAGTTGTCATGCCAATGCTTGTGTAAAGTCCTGTATTGTGTCATTTCTTCTGATGTTGGTGTTTAGATAGTGAGTGCATGTGTGCATGTTGGCTGTGGGTCATGGAGGTTGTTGGTTATGTGTCAGTGCCACATAGTGACCTCTGGCCTTGTGGCACCCTCCCCCTCACTGATGCAAGTGACTGACCAGATAAAGACAGCCCTGCTTGCTGCTTTGCTGTGGTGACGTGGCTGCATGATGGACCACTTCTCAGAGCAAGTGTTCACCATTTTTGTGTGCTCTCATGCCTCATGCTTGTGTTTGTGTTTGTCTGAAGTAGAGTCGGGTGCTTACCCAAACTTGGTTTATGCCAGTCCGTAGCTGGTGACATACTTGATTGTTTTGCCAAAATTAGTCGTTGGGTGGTTTGAATCCACCACATGCGAGGGTAGGGGGCTAGAGCAAGCTTGCCTCCCCCCACTATTAGCACTTCTGTGGTGTGTTACTCTCACTTTTTTCCTCTTATGGCTTGCTTATGGGAGAAACCCTAATCCATGGTGTCTTGCCTCTCTTGGTTCTCCTTGCACGCTTTCCCTGTCCTCTCTCACACACACAAGGGATGGTTTTCTGTCAAATTCCACCCAAGGCACTCGGGATAGTCCCTTAATCATAAGCTGAGCTGTGTAGTGCTCAATGATGCCGGCTCATATGTGATTTTGCTAATATGCCCAACACACCAACAATGGCTTTGCAACAAGGCAAAATGTTAATCCTCTCATAAATGTTGCACTTTGGAATGGAGCTCTCAACGATGCCGGCCAGTTTGTGCTTTTGCTAATACACCCAACAGACCACAGTGGCTTTGCAACAAGGCAAACTGTTCATCCTCTTGTAAATTGAGGTCCTCGCAAATGCCCTAGTTGTAGAGGGTTGCGAGCATAGTGGAGCTAGTCCAGTTGATTGTGTTTAGATCGGGCAAAAGCAGTGTGGTATCACGAGTAGGGAGTGAAGTGGTGATTGAGGTTTGAAACACGACAAGTTAATGGTTGTGACAACACGAAAGAACTCATCCGAGATCGGGGAGTAGTCAACCAATGATTTGAGCAGGTTAACAGAAGCCAGCCTAAGTAAATCGTGATTCATGGCAGGAGCTGGTTGATTAGTGGTAGGAGCAACAGTCAAGAAATATGGGAGAGAACACAGAGAGTGACAGCCAGTGAGAGCTGGCAGGCAGTCTCTGAGTCAAGTGACGAGGTTTGCAATAGAGAAGGGATGAATGGCCATGTACACCTCATTTTGGACAATAAGCTTGATCCCCCCCTCGCTCGGAACAATAAGCCCCATTCGCCCCTATGCCGGAACAGTAAGCCTCATCCGCCCTTGCCCCAGAATATTAAGCTTCATCCCCCCCCCCCCCCCCCCCAGAACAATGAGCCCCATGTATCCCTCGACATTTTTGAACTCTCAGTCTGACAGTCTATTGTTTATCTTTTATCAGGAGAAGGGTTAGCTATTATCATATCTACACTTGTTATAGTTTTGTAGTTTATTTCGTGCATGCACACGTCATGCATGTATGTGTGTCACAGGTGGACATCCGACACCGTGAAAATTAATGCTTATGCATGTAAATATGTGCAGTTCAAAGTAGTATTTGTGTTCCGAAAACGGGGGTACACATTCGTCGGAAACATGTTCCATTTGTTTTGGTTTTCTCACATCCCACGGACCAAATTTATGCATGGCCGTCTTGACAACGTCAGCATTATCGTTGTTGCATCGAAACACCCCCCAATCGATCACGAGCCATGAGTTGGCATGCATTCATGTAGTGGCGAGCATATGTGCCGCCGAACCTAAGAGTTTCCTGGCCAGGTGAGCGAATGGTAAGTGCTCCAATTGGATTGCGCCTCTAGATGTTTTGACAGTCATCCCTGTGGAAAATGCTACGGCAGCCTATCATGAGCGACCGTTCACATGTTGTCACAGTCATGCAACCGTCGGTCGCCATGGCCAAGCGCCAGGGTACAAGGCGGCATGCTTGAAAGAAATTTTCCTCCGGTTGACAAGGAAATGCGCGAGGCTACGAGGTTGTATGTTTGGAGGTACATTTCTACGGTCAATGTCCTCATCTTACGTGTCTCACCATTCTCCGTTGGTCCAGCTCGGGGACGCGATGACCTGGCGCTGTGCCTCTCCGCTCGCTCTAGTCTCATTCAGTCTCGCATCACTGTTGTTGATGCCGTTGATGCCGCCTCCAACCATGCAGCTGCTACAGCCGCAAACCGTGTGACTTCATCATGGTGGACCAAGTCGTAGAGCACACCTGTAAGCCTAATCAGGCGTGTATATGGCATGTATACCTTGCTACATTATGGATGAAATACCCGCTGTTTCTGATGGCTTCCCAACTTCACGCATGGCGTTTAGCCACGCGACCAACTCCATACGAGAACGATCCACCTCCAGGTCTCGGTCCTGCTCCGCAGTGGTATCTCGATAACCATCCTCCAAACGATACATTAGGGATGTTTGACGATGTCATGTTTTGGTTGGAGAGGGATTGGAACAATGACTGGTTTCAACGGCGGCTGGAAGAGTGGGACACCCTCCAATAGAACCAATCCCCAGATAAGCCACCCTGTGCTCTGTGGTCTTCCAATGGGACGGTGTTGTCATATACCAAATGTTTGGGTCGATAGATCAACGTTGTCCACAGTCAAAAATGAAAAGACGGTGGTGTCCATATTCAAGAACAATATGTCAAAGGTTTCCATAGTCAAAAACAAAATGACAGCGGTGTCCATGGTCGGAAATGAAATGAAAAATGTGCCCTCGGTTTTTTTTCCGTCATGGGCATGGCTGGCATATGTTTCATATTTCGGTGAAAATGCCGACTACCCCCTGTTGTGTCACCCTTGACCCTCATACACCCCTCTGTCGGAACAATAAGCCCCATCCGCCCCTCCATCGTAACAATAAGCCCCATCCACCCCTCCGCCAGAAAAATAAGCCTCATCCGCCCCTCCGCCAGAACGATAATCCTCATTTGCCCCTCCGCCAAAGCAATACGCCTAATCCGCCCCTGTCCGGAAAAAGAGGCCTAATCCTCCCCCTCCCCGTTTTCACCATGCCTAAGCATGGTCACATCGGGCATGCCGTCCATCGCGACCGTCTTGATGGAGGGCCGCGATAGCATCGAGGGGTGGGGGAGGGGGGGGGGGGGGGNCCCCCCCCCCCCCCCCCCCCCCCCCGCCTTTTGCAGCCCACTAGCCCACCCACCCGCCTGTGGATTGAGGCCCTCGCGATTGAGGGATGCGGTGGAACAGGCGGCCGGTGGGCTGTCGAGAAGCGGTGGGGACTGGGTGTGAGGGACTTTGACGGGGATTCCGACCGACGGGTGTCCATGGGAATCCCCAACAGGTGCTGAGAATCCCTAGTTTTTGTTTTTTACACTTTGTTCAACTTTATACCCTCGTTTAAGCTACAAATAATAGACAAAACCACCCCCTTTTTACATGCAGGGTTTGAGGGTTTATTTTTGCGCGGGCACCTACTGGGCCCTGCGACAGCGGGGCCCAGCAGGTTCCCTTTGAATAGTGGGGAGTCTCAGATCCCCCGTGCAAACTCCCCGCAAAACTACTTACAAAAAAATCACAAACCCTTCTTTCATGGAGTTTGTGATAATTGGGTAGAAAATTGTGACATCAGCATGTCGACGCCGCATCCATGCGACATCGACATGCTATCTTTTGACAAATGAGAACGGTACATTGTTTGTTTTCTATGCCAGGATTTCTATGTCCTTGTAGAAGGGCGAGTTAGGCTTATTGTTCTGGCGGAGGGGCGAATGAGGCTTATCGTTCTGTCGGAGGGGCGGATGAGGCTTATCGTTCCGACGGAGGGGCGGATGGGGCTTATCGTTCTGGCGGAGGGGCGGATGGGGCTTATTGTTCCGACGGAGGGGCGGATGGGGCTTATTTTGCAAAACTAGGG